>JASDQU010393790.1:0-10903 GCA_032191745.1 Picea mariana | reverse complement strand
AAGGGACCAAGTTTAATTGGTCGCAAAAGTGTCAAGACAATTTTAACAAGCTAAAAGAATTATTGACATCAGCGCCCATTTTGAAGGTAGCAGACCCAGATAAAGACTTCACAGTATGTGTCAATGCAAGTAAAGAGGGACTAGGTGGTGTTCTAACTCAGGAAGGGCATGTGATTTGTTATGAGTCTCGAAAATTAAAAGAACACGAGAAAAACTATGTCACTCATGACTTAGAATTGGCAGCAGTAATACATGCCTTAAAAATGTGGCGACACTATATAATGGGCAGAAAATTATTAATATTGATGGATAATAGCGCGGTGAAATATATGTTTAACCAACCAGACCTTAATGCAAGACAAGTAAGGTGGCTAGCCTTCCTGAGCAAATTCAACTTCCAGTCAGACATATCGAGGGTAAGGAAAATAAAGTAGAAGATGCTTTAAGCAGAAGAGTCCATGAGTTATTTGAGATAAATATCAGCAGGGCAGAAAGTGACCTGGAACAAAGAATAAAAATGACAAGTATTAATGGCAGAAATTGCACTAAGATGATGGTAGAATTTCAAAACAGTATCCCAAACTCAGATAAACCAAAGATAAGTATCGACAAGAAGGGACTATTAAGATTTAAAAACAAACTTTACATACCATATTCAGTAGAGATAAAATTAACTATTTTAGATGAAGTACATAAGAAACCATATTTTGGCCATCCAGGCTACCAGAAAATAATAACAGCACTCAGAAAACTGTTACTGGCCTAACATGAAGGGAGAAACGGCAGAGTACTTGGCTAGGTGCCAATATTGTCAGCAAGTTAAGGTCGAACACCAGCATCCAGTCGGCCTATTACAGCCATTACTAGTACCAGAATGGAAATGGGAGACCATATTCCTAGACTTTATAACAGGTTTGCCTAAAACTCAGAAATAGAATGATTCAATCATGGTTGTAATCGATAAACTCAGTTAATCTGCACACTTTATTCCTGTAAAGTCTACTTTTAAAGCTATTAATATTGCTGAAATATTCATGAAATAAATTTTTAGACTGCATGGTATTCCTAAAATGGTGATTTCAGATAGAGACGTAAAATTCACATCCGCTTTTTAGAAGGAATTGCTTGCAGGGCTAAATACTAATTTGAATTTCATTATGAGTTATCATCCACAAACGAATGGATAGACTGAAAGGACAAACCAAATCATAGAGGATATGCTCTGCATGTATGTAAGAACAAAGCCGAATAAGTGGGAAGACTACCTACACTTGGTAGAATTTGCATATAACAATGGGTACCAAACTTCGGCTAAGTTGAGCCCTTTCGAAATACTGTACAGAAGAAAGTGTACAACTCCAATTAGCTGGGATAACCCGGCTGACAGACTCATGGCTGGACCATAGATGCTCCAAGAAATGGAGAACATGGTAAGGAAGGTACAACAGAACTTGAAAGAAGCACAGGATAGATAGAAGAGCTATGTGGATCAGAAAAGAAGACACTTGGAATTTCAAGTGGGAGACCATGTTTACCTGAAGTTCAAAGCCCAAAAGAGCTTGCTGAAGTTAGGGAATTGTGCCAAGCTAGCACCCAGGTTTTGTGGGCCCTTCGAGATACTAGCTCGAATTGGACCCGTAGCATATCAACTTGCACTCCCAGCTAATCTAAGAATTCATAATGTATTTCATGTTTCTTTGTTGAAAAAGTATATTCATGACCCTACTCATATGATTGATTGGAACTTGGTGCAAGTGGAACCCGAAGGCGAGTTCCAGGTGGAACCCCTGCGCATTCAGGACCGGAGAGAAATAGCACTTCGGAACAGAGTCATCGCTCAAGTAAAGGTGCAATGGAAGCACTTTAGTCCTGAGGAGGCCACTTGGGAATTAGAGGGAGATTTGCATAAATCTCATCTAATCCTGTTCCAAGAAAGGAACGAACACTGAGGACAGTTTTTTATTGAAGGGGGAAAGGATGTGACATCCCCAAAAATTAAATATTTTTATTTTTGAAGTGTGCTGGAAATTTATTTTCATTTTTGGCAAATTCGAATCTAGAAATTTTTTTCCATTTATGGCAATTCCGAATTTCGAATTTAATAATTGTAATTAATTATTTTGACTGTTGGGCAGAGATCTGCTCTGACTCAACTAAATAGTTGACTATGAAACTTGAATAAAAACAGAATATTTATATATTAAATGCAGGAGGACAAATGGAACAGCCATGTTAAAATCAATTGACCATGACTCCATGAGTGGGGAACATGTTGGAACTGCCTCTGGGCTGATTATTACAAGTGGCAAATCAGAGATTTGGCCACTGGTAGCCCCTGAAAATCAAGGATTAAGAAAGCTGTGAAAATCCCCAAAGGAGGGGAAAAAGACCTGGGCAAAAATTGATAAATAGCGTATGCGAGGAGGCAGGACGCTGCCAAGTATGCTGGGAAAATATTGTGAGTCCTCTTGCTGTTATGAGCACTACTGAGAAAGTGTGAGGCAAGGGGATAAATGCTGAAAATTTTGGAATATCGCTGAGGAGTCTCCAAGTTCGCTCTCATGGATTCATGGTCAGGCTAGGGGGTGAATTCAGGCAAGTGATTTGGCTGCCCTGTTCTACGGTTGGGAGGAATGTGGTTGTTCCCTTTGTCTTCCCATGGATTGAATTTAGATATGTTGATCTACCCCTCTCTATTTTGAATGGCTCTGTTTGATTTATGTCATGTATCTGTTGAGTGATTATATCTAATTGCGTTAATGTAAACCTTTCCCTCTCTGTTCTCGGATGTTTTGTGTGTAACTGATATTATGCATCTAATTGTTCTAGATTTGAAATAATTCTTTCAATGGATGACATCTATCGTGGTATTAAATTTATAATCACGGTCTAAATTCTGGAGTGGTCCCTCCCGAAATCTGGATTATTAGGCAAATTTTATTTATATACGATTTGAGTTTAAGAGAGTAGATCCACCTACAGGATAGGTTTAATCTGAAGTCAAAATGCTAGGATACTCTGTATGTTTGAAGAAGACAAAACTATATAGATATAGGTTTATTCTTGTGACTGAAGTGTTAAACAGATCTAAATTTGAGCAATTAGGGTTGAGTAAAATTGTGCCGAAAGGAAATGTGTATATGCATCGCTAGAATTAAAAATTCCGAACAATCATGCCCCTCAAAGAGACTTCCTACTATTTCACTTAAGAATTGAAGAAAAATACAAAATGGCAAGAACCTTATGGATCACCTGGACACTCATATATTACACATATTGGACAAACGCCAACTGGAAGTAACCTATCTACATCAGAAAGGTTGATATGATATACGTCTTTCCTTGCTTGTATGATTTTTTTTGTATGCACCAACAACATGAAATAAAATACTAGATGTGTATAGAATGACAAAATTTGGAATGTTAAAGAAATCTGGAAAAAACCCTCTTGTTTATCAAATGCTAAACAATCATGAGAATTGACGCCTATCAGAAGATTTTATGTTTTCCTTGTTTTGTTTAAAAACGGTCTACCCTTTCCACAGTTAAAGTCTATGATGAACTTAGAAATTTGTGAAACCTCGAAGTGCTAGTCCCACCTTCCCTTTTTCGCATTGTAGAAGTTTGTTATGTTGATGTTTGGACATTGGAACTCGTGAAGTTTCAAACCCCAAAACCCTGAAATGCGGGTCACACCTTTCCTTTTTCGCATTTCGGAAGTTTGTTATGTTGGTGTTTGGACACTAGAACTCGCAAAGTTCCAAACCCTGAAACCTCGAAGTACGGATCCCACCTTCCCTTTTTCACATTTTGGAGGTTTGTATCTGTTGATGTTTGGACACTTGAACTCGCAAAGTTTCGAAACCCGAAACCCCAAATTATGCGAACCACTCTCCCTTTTTCGCTTTTAGGAAATTGTGGTATGTTGATGTTTGGGGCATTTGAAATCGTGAAATCCTGAACTCCAAAATACAAAAATGCTGGTCCCTTTTCGCGATTTTGGGAGTTGTTGTGTGTGGATGTTTGGCTTCAGTAATCACGAAATCATGAACTCTGAAATACCGAAATGCTGGTCCCTTTTCACGATTTTGGGAGTTGTTGTGTGTGGATGTTTGGCTTCTATACTCACGAAATCCTAAACTCTGAAATCCCTAAATGCTGGTCACTTTTCACGATTTCAAGAGTTGTTGTGTGTTGATGTTGGGTTGTTGTACTCGCGAAACCCCCGAAACCCCGACGTGATAGGCCCACAGTCTCTCCGTATTTTGAATCTTCGGAAAATAGCATGGTCTGTTGTTTTGTTCGGCATTAATAATCGCCGAAACCCGATTAACCTCTGTTTTTTTCCACAAAAACTGTAGTAACATGGTAGGAATGTTTGTGATAGGAACAACTCTAATAGTGTAATGAATGGGCCAGTAAAAGAACATTGGAGAGTCTTCATCCTGGATAGATGTATGGAAGTAACAGACAGTATTACAAGTCGTTTGTATTGCAAACATATGGTAATATTTTTATGTAGGGATTTAGCCATAAAATCCCAAAGTTGTTGTATTGTTAAGACTATGGTAGTGTTATAGGCACTAACAAATAGAAAAGTAATTATAAATTACAGGATCTTAGATAAACATTGGAGTGATGAGTAAACATTTTTTTATATCATCGATTAGGAAACTTTAAGTTGAATGTTAAGGACAGCCGACGACAGTAAGGATTCTAACAAACTTTCAGACTCAAGCCTTATAATAGAAATCTTACTTGCTTGAAATCTCGAAACTTTTCATGGATAAATGTACAAACAAAAAAAAAATTGTGACAATTTTTGAGGTACATTACAACTTGATTGGACGTTCAGGATGGTCGGGCATGAGGGCAAGAGACAAATTGCAGAGGGGCCGAATCAGGCTTGGTAAAAAATTTCCTTGGACAATAGCACGACAAATGATGAGACTCGGGCAGCATGGCATTAACATAAGTTTACAAGGCAGGAGGCAACGCAAACTCTCCATATGTTTGGAAGAATAACCAAACGGAGGAGGACACAGCTCTATGTAGCGAGAAAAGATTCCTAAGGTCGCATTAAATCCTAGAGTTTGATGAACAAATGGATAGATGTGCTTTATCCAAGGGCAACTCATTATGCTGCCAATAAAGAAAATACTTTTCCCTTCCTCTTTTTGGGGTATATTTGATTTTTTTGTCTTTTTCAATAATTTTGGAAAAAGAATAAAAGAATTTTACATTACAAAGGAGGAATGAGTGTTGCAAACATACAAGTTCAAGGTGCAGGGACAAGACTGATGTTTAAAGTAAGGACACTCGGGAAAAATCCTCCAGTGGGCCAAAGGTGTCAAGACACCGAGGCAAAGTGCTATAGGGCTTGCATATAAGGCATGCTTTAGATGGTTCAGTTGAGAGCAACATGGAGCCAACATTAGGCCAAAGACACAGGTATGCAAATGTGATTAATAAAACACACAATGGTAACGTCCTTCGATGTGAGTTTAACGAGCCCAGAGAAGGTAAGCTCAGCGGTTTTTCATATTTAGAGATTCTGAAAAATGTAAAAGGAGACTCCACTGAGGTACCTTTTTCGAAGTTAGTCTAGTCGATTCGAAAAAGGGGTAAACTAGAACTGAAAAGACGTCTATTCAAAACCATTTTAACGAATGTGATAAAGACAAGATCACTCGGCCATTTTTTCATTTTTAAGGAGTCTGAAAAAATCTTAACTATGGACTCCATCAGGAATGTTCTTCTGGACCATTTTTATGAGTGTGAAATAATAAGGTCACTTGGCAATCTTTTCAATTTTAGGGAGTCTGAAAAGAGCTTAACTATGGACTCCGTGGGGGTTCATTTTTCGTAAATTTAGTCCCTCAAGCGCGAAAAAGGGTTAAAATTATACCTGAGAATACTCTTCTAGGGATCTGAAGCCTCTAGAGTATACCTTTGTTCATACAGTTGACCGTCTAGACCAAAAAAGGGGTAAACTACCGCCGGATAGATGTGACTTCAAATTTCAGTTTAACGAGCATGAAAGGCCACAAGATCGCTCGGCAATATTTTCATGTTTAGAGGATCTGAAAAGGGCTTAAAAGAAGACCTGTGTAAGGAATGTTCTTCTGGACCAATTTAACAAGTGTGAAGAAACAAGGTCACTCAGCAATTTTTTCATCTTTAGGGAGTCTGAAAAGGGCTTAAAGAAGACTCCATAGGGGGCTATAACTCATATATGAAATTGGTTCGGGTAGAGCCTATTGATAGGCTCATACCAAGAGTCTCTTTGATATTCAACTTGAGAAGTCTCCCATAAGGGAAGAAAACACAAACCACGGTGTAAGTCCTCCCATAGTATAGAATCTGTAGTCATGGCTTCAAGGATAGCCTCATCTGAAGGCAATTCAAAATCTGAGAAATCATGCAAGCGAGGGTCAACAGTCCCAAAGGGTGAAGTAAACTGACCATATTCCATATGACGATGGAGGTTTTGGCCAGGACTGGCAGAGTCTATCAGTGAAGAATCACAAGTATGAGAGCTTGAGGATCTACAAATAACGAGATCAGATTTAGAAGGAGACTCAAAATCACTCGTACCAAGATGGGGAAGCAAGGGCTCCCAATTCCCCATTGGATAAACCAATGAATCAATTACTGAGACCAAGTCTCGGGAAGGCAAACATGATTTCACAGGTTCCTGCTTAGAAGCAATTGAACATCGAGGATAAGATGCCACATAATTAACCCATGGTGGGGTAGAGTCTACATGAACGCTAGGAACATATAAAGGGGAAGTCTGAAATAATGCCAAATTAGGATGGTGATTATCAGATTCCAGCTGGTCAATAGTGACAATGCTTCCATTGTGAGGGAAATGCATCACTCGAAAGAGCGTAGACACTACAACATTCATATCATATACATAATCATGCCCAAGAATCATATTGAAATCTAACGGACATTGCACCACTATAACATCAACAAGGACAGTCTTCCCACCTAATGAGATAGGAAACTGAGGAAGAATTCCCAAATATTCACTAGGACGTCTATCAAGATCCAATAGCTCATGCGAAGCAGACACAAGCTTGGGAGATCCCAAGACTTTCCAAACTGACGAGGATAAAATACTTGCAGAGGCTCCCTCATCCAAAATACATCGATAAATGTTTGTTGAATTAAATTTAACCCTTATTTGAAAAGATGCGGCAGAGGAAGACGAGGCTCAATAAGGTCATTCCAATCAAAGGAAACTATCCTATGGCTTGGAGGAGGTGTGCTCAAAACGAGCATAATGCCCCCTTGTTCTGAAAGTATTGAATCGAAAATGCTAAAAACATAGTCGGTAGACACGTCACTCCCCAAAAGAAGAGTGGGATCATCCGATGACTACATCGGCATGACCACTTTCGCAACCAATGGCTGAATAGGCTACGAGACTACATGGTCTAAAGTCACCTCACCCCACAAAAGAGGAGTGGGATCAGTCGATGACTGCATCGGCATGACCACTTTCGCAACCAATGGATGAATAGGCTGCTAGACTACATGGTCTAAAGGCACCTCACCCCCCAAAAGAGAAGTGGGATCAGCCAACGACTGCCTTAGCATGACCACTTTCTCAGCCAATGGTTGAATAGGCTGAGAGACTACATGGTCTAAAGTCACCTCACCCCTCAAAAGAGGAATGGGATCATCCGATGACTGCATCGGCATGACCACTTTCGCAACCAATGGATGAATAGGCTACGAGACTACATGGTCTAAAGGCACCTCACCCCCCAAAAGAGGAGTGGGATCAACCGATGACTGAATCGGCATGACCACTTTCTCATCCACTGGCTGAATAGGCTAAGAGACTACAAGGTCTAAAGGCACCTCACCCCTCAAAAGAGGAGTGGGATCAGCCGATGATTGCATCGGGATGACCGCTTTCACAACCCATGGTTGAATAGGCTGCGAGACTACATGGTATAAAGGCACCTCACCCCTCAAAAGAGGAGTGGGATTAGCCGATGACTACATCAACGTGACCACTTTTTCAACCAATGGTTGAATAGACTGCGAGGAAAACTCAAAAGACTCAGAATCAAAAGAGCTTGCAGACAGGGACCACAATCTTTGTACCTCTAGAATGCCAGGGCACAAATGAGTAAGGTGATATCCCTTGCAAAGCTTACAAGGGAACTTAGGATTACGTCCTATCCATCTAGGTTACTCAATAGAATTAATGCCCCCAGCATGACTAGCAGTGGTTGGTTGCACATCTCCAACATGACTTGCAAAGGTTAGTGATGGGCCGATAACATGACTTGTAGAAGCTATAGACCTATTGCCAGTATGACTAGCAGTGACTAGACTTTTTCCCCCAGCATGACTTGTAGAGGTTGGGTGTGTGCCCCCAACATAACTTACAGAGGCTGGGTGTTGGTCTTCAACGTGACTTGCAAAGGTTGTTGACCTACCTCCAACATGACTCGCAGAGGTTGGTGATTTCTTCTTCCTATTCTTCCTCTTTCTATTTCGTTTAGACTCCGGTTACTAGTAATTGTACTTTCACCAGAGGTGAGAGAAGGAGGAGGAGAAGACTTTGTTGATGAAGAAACATCAACAGGGTGCCCATGACATAAATTGATTAACTGAGAAGCGTCAAGATCATTTGGGAAATTTGGAATGGTACCCAACCAAACCGGTAATCCCACATTCAACCCAGGAATGTACAAAGTGGCCATCAAAGGTACACTAACGTTTCTGAAGAAGCGAAAAGAACAAGAAACCCCTTGTGAAGGGGGACCTTGGTTGGTATTGCTGGGAACTTTATCCATGAAGATCTTATGAATAGGTTCTCCCCTTGCGGGATTGTTCACATCCGTAAAAGTCTCACACACTGACTCTGGTGAACCAATGGTATCAAAACAACGCCTATAATGAGGCGGCTCCACGTTTCTAAGTGGAAGACCAAAAAGTCCTCACGACTAGCAGAGTGGGTGGTCTACCACCCTAGGTCAAAGACCCAATGAAATGACTGACTAACTCACTATGGAAAACTAGGGAGCACAGAGCACACACTAGAAAAAATCCTAAAGGNGGGTATACTCTGCAAAGCATGGCCCGATGTCTGCCCTAGGTACCATGGTATACCCCTGCAATCACCTGTGTAAGTCCCTAGAATAAAGGCAATTAAGTTGCCAGCTCGCGAACAGTCACCAGGCGGGTACAGTCAATAGTCGGGTAGACCACAATGAGCAGGGTATCAAGCCCGAAACCTGTCAAGGGTATCGAAATAAAGTGGTCCAGAAGACAACTGAGGACCTCGAACGTATTCGAGACCCATGAAGCTATGTGCCAAATGCAATCGACGGAATCCCAAGACAAGCCCTCTATATGTGTTCTCCACTACGATTGGTCTGGCATTGGAGGGGTTATCTCCGCTACCTTTCCGCACGCGACCTCGTGTTTAGCCCCTATGTTAGAGGGGGGTACCAAATAACTTCCACGATACTGGAATTTAGCACTCCCTAACTCGGACTCCAATGTTTGATTCAATGGTCTTGAAGAGTTTCCTCTCCAACCTAATTCAAGGCCCTAACCCTAAACTAGTTGGTTGACCCTACAAACATAAAAAGTCTAATTAATTTTAGATTAGCGTTCTTTTTAAGGCTTGATTTACTCAAAAGGGCTATGGTAGTGCAACTGATGTTGTTAAGACTCTTGCTAAAAATGATGAAACTAATATGAACACTGGAAAAGAATGATTAAATTTCTTCTTTTTTTTTTGAAATGCTTTTAAGATGAGAAAAAAACACAACACTATGCTAATTTCTTTTCTTTTTCAAATAACAATGCAAAGAAAATGCCAGTAAAGAAAGAGATCTAACAAACTAAGTTTTTTTTTATATTTTCTTCCAATCAAAGCAGAAATAACAAAAGATTCTAAAAGAAACTGATGAATGCATGATTCATGGCCCCCCCGCGGCCATGAGGGGGAATTTTTTTTTAAATGCACCTCATTTTTCTTAAAATTTCAAGCTAAAAATAAGTTAAAAAATCTAGGAAACACAAGAAATGTTATAAATGAAAAAGAAAGCTATAATAGAGTCCAAACCTAGGCTAAGCTTCTATGACAGAGACCAAGAACCCTGAGAGATATAACTCTTGATAAAGAAAAGGATGATTGCCTCTCCTTAAACAAAACTTTTCTCAACAGGTACGCTACTGACAGTTCAATAGCCAGCGTGTGCATGTGAGTTGTGTAAGGTCAGAGCGCATGTACACGTATGCAGGCCGCATGTACCTCTGCAACTCTTCAAAAATGAATAGACAAGCAATCAAGAACGGGCAAAGACTACTAGTATTGAGAACCAGAATCTCTTGAAGACTCAGAAACTTACTTTGACAGAAAAATAAAACAATTGAAGGAAAAATTCATAGAACAAAACCAATTTGAGGTGAAACCTAAGCTACAAAACTACAAAAACAAAGACTAGAATGAGTTCCAGAAAACCCCTGAGAAGGATTACTTTTGACAGGGGAGAGGATGACTGCCTCTCTAAAAGAAATTTTCTGAAATCATACACGCGATTGACACTTCCTCAGCTAGCATGTACATGCGGGTTGTGTGAGGGTAGGGTGCGGGTACATGCGTGCAGACCTTATATAGGTTGTGTGTACCTCTGTGGGTCTTGAATAAAAGAGATGCAGTCAAGCAAAGAAACAGAGATAACTGGTATGGAAGACCAAAATATCTGTTAGCTCAGACTTTTGCAGAATCTTTAAAAACAAGGAATGAAACCAGTTTTTAAAAATACCCAAGAAAAATATTCCCATAAACCCTAGAGATCCCTAGTATGGTCGCCAATTCTGTTGTGGGTGGGAAATCCCTCCTACGAACTAGCACTAAGGG
>JASDQU010393789.1:0-10951 GCA_032191745.1 Picea mariana | reverse complement strand
AAAAAATTTCAACAGTGTGAAGTAACTAAGTCCAAAGAAGAAAAGACTCAGAATGATAAAAGCATTACTGAGACGAAGCCCACTAGAAAGAAGGATAGAAAGGTAAGAAAGAAAAGGGATAATATTGAAAGGTTACAAGAGGTTCTAGAAGATACCTTGCAGAAAGACAAATTGCAGAATTGGAGCTTCATTGAGATATCGGAACAACGACATAGTACTTCACCATTATGAAGCAATATAGCCGTTGGACCGATATATCCATTCGATTTCCACTCCGAACAAGCATAAAATAAATAAAGAGGCATCATCATATCGTTGGGCCACGCCATAACGACTCAGACATGAGTTAATGGAGGGTCATGACCATTGTGAGCCAACCATTATCGACTCACCTATTTAGCTCGTCGCGCCATGCACAAACAACAATTTTGCCAAATAGAGAATTTGAGCTCGCAACCTTGATTAAGATTTTCTAGTGATCATTATGCTCTTTCTTTCCATCTTATTTCCATGTCTACATTACTTCGTGAACCCGATATTATTAACCCCGAGCGCATATGTCTGAGGAGCTTAACACACTTGAAGAATCTGTGAAGGAAGTACTCGTTGATCTCAGCATCAAGAAATTCATGTTTGAAAGAAGGATGTCTACAGGTGTGCAAGAATCATCGATAGGAGGAGTCCAAGATTCTCCATCGACTGCTCGTGGAGAAGGAACTTCCAGAATTGCGACAGAGACGAGAATGAAGCACAGAGATAATCTCGCGAATGCCAAGTTGATTATGAGTATCTTACCTATGTATATACCTCCTCTGAGTGGTACAGTGAATAGAGACAGTGTCCCCAGGGATTTTGAGTATGCTTTGGTCACTGCGTACCTCCCAAAAGGGGTGCGCGTAGTTCGTGCCAACTAGGATAAGATCACAGCATTGAATTTTAGCGACTTCAACCTTGGTGACAGAAAGTCTTACAACATGCTCGACCCACTTAAGTATTTGACCTGGAATAAAGGAAAGAACTCCAAAATTATCCCATAGTCATGGGCCCATAACCTCATGCAGTCCACATTGCTCAATGTGATGAATATATCGCACTTCAGCAGGCACTAGGAAGTGAACACCTGTGTCAAATTTCTACTGTCACGTTACCACAAAGGATACTTATGGTTGAACCACCACATCACTATGGATGCAACCTTGATCAATCAGATCACTAGGCTTAGCATGCAAGGCCCCGATCCACAAGAGTTTTACTCTGGAAATACCTTAGACCGAGTGTTAGCACAGAGGATCAAAGAGACTTATGGTGATGTCGAGAAGGGCACACAAGGCTAAAAAGTAGCCTCTATCTAGAGAAGTGTAGTGCACCTTGCATGTTAGGTGATCACAGGCAAGCTAGTTCATAAGAACTGGCCCACCCAAGTGACTAGATTCGCCATTGACCTCGCAGGGAAGTGCACAGAAGGACTTCAGATGAATTGGGCACAATACCTGGTAAACCAATTGGAACTAGTCTGTAGGGAAGCACAAGACCAAGGATATGAGTTCCACTTTAGCTAGCTTCTCATATTGATTGCATTCATTGAATGGGAGATGCGGGAAGGTGTGACCTTCCTGGACATCAAGCCCTTTGAACCATTGGTTGCAAAGTTTAGTACCCTGTGGTACTCGAATGATATGAACAAGCAATGGTAGTCAAATGTCGTATTCCACACTTAATACAACCAGTTGAAAGTATCCATCCAGTCTGAGCCTCGTATGAACCCGAATACCCTCCACAGGTTTCGGCCCCTAATGAAATTCAATGTGGAGCACCACTTCATTTATATAAAAACACGTGCATATGGCCACAAGCAACAATTGTAGTCTTATGACAAGATTACAGAGGAATATTTAGAGGAAATCACCAAGGAATGGTTGGCGGACCTCCTTATCCCAACCAACCCTGCAGAGTTTTCCGATGTAGACAGTTCGGAAGCTACGCATGATACACCCAGCCCTAGTAAAACAAAGAATCCTAAAGAAGTTCAGGATATAGACATCACATCCATGAAGACTGTGTCTATGTCACCAGAGCAAGGAGGTGCTGGTGAAGAGATTGACAAGGAAACATTGCATAAGGAAGAGGAGGANCCATAAAGAAAACGAAAGCAACCAAGACCAAGTTCAAGACTGTCCTCACCCTGGATGACTTTAACTTCATCATCGCTGCATTGAATGACACTTCGCTAGAGATTGCAGAGAAGCAAGAAGCCATGCAGGAGGCGATGTACAACCATATCAAGATAGAGCTCCAAGGAGTGCAATAGGCACTTCAGTTGAGGCACACAGTCTCCACTGCGCCCTTGTCAGTTGGAACACTAGAAGAAGGAGACAAACGAGCTCAAATCCACTGAATCATGGATTCAGTTGAGGCTCGACTTTGAAAAGCACAAGATGAAGTAGAGCAAGCCATCCAGGATTTGACACAAGTATAGGGAGTACTTGTAGAACAATGTAGTGTTGTCGAACAAGAAAAGAGTGCGCTCAAAGAAAAATGGAATGATGAGAAAGCACAACTACAGCAAGGAAAGGAATAGTTGTTGGCAGAGCAATTGGAGGTAAAGGAAGCAATCAACAGAGCACTTCACTCCGTGACAGTCATTGAGGTACAGACCGAAGAAAGAATCCCACAGTAGGTGGCACAACTCGAAGACGCGATCCATAAGCTATAACATTGCATCGCAGATCTATAGCTCCATGTTGTACCCGAAACTCCATAGAAGGTAAGAGACCTAAGGGAAGTAACTGCTCGCAGCGTAGTTGGAAGATTAAAAGATATTGCCTTGGAATGCAAGCAGATGAGTAACTAGAGTGCCTAGACTTATGAGAACCTCACGGAGAATCTAGAGTTACAGGCATTGGAGTCGTAGCTCCAAGAAGAAAGGTAGCACACCGATACGTTATAGGCGCAACTAAAGGCCTTGTCACTAGTGGAAATAATGAAGCGGTCTCAAGAGGAATGCACTGCCCAACAACAGATCCATATGATTCAGAGTAAAGTAGTGGAAGTCACTCAATGAATTAAACTAGTGCAAGGAAAGGCATGCCAACTGTTCACTGAAGTTGAAAGCCAAGGAGCCAAATTGGAACAGATCATCATCACTGCAGAACAATGCTTAAAAGGGTCAGTGAATGGCACAATGATCCAGGAGTTCATAGAGAAAGAGGTTGTAGCACTATAGCAGGTCGAAGAAGCTCGAGCCGAGATTGAAGCATTCGAGGTAGAATTGCTCATACTAGAGTGACTCAGGATGAGTCACAGGTGAGTGTTGGGCGCCTATTGTCCCTTGACCAAGTTTTTGGAGTTTCTTGGTCATATTGACCTATTTTTGGACTTCGAAAGATGTCGAAGTAGGAGAGAAAGAGGGAGCGGAGATCATGGGATCTTGGCCCACTTTTGGGTCCATTTTAGGTTTTTTGGAATATGTAATGGGATTGGGATATTGGCCCATGGGTTTTACCCATGCTTAGGTCTATTTTGTATGCATAAATAGTAAGCTAGTGAGCTAGAGGATAGATTAACATATATGTGATGTATAATAAGTGAAAGTAAGGCCTGTAAGTGATTTGTGCCTATATGATACTTGCAGGGCTAAGTGAAATTCATTGTAGGAAGTTGGAAAAGGGTTTGTGTTGTAATGCAAGGAAGAAGGATCTAGCGATCTATGCAAATCTTTTGTCCTATGCGCAGTAGAGTTTTGATGGCTCTGTGCTTGTAACCGATTGAAGATGCTAATAAAGAAGAAAAAATGGTGGATGTAGCCCCAGGGTGTGGGTGAACCACGTAAATACTATGTTGTGTTGCTTTGTGCGTGTCTCAATGTGTTTATGTTCCAATTTTTCTAAGTGCTATGAGATGACTGAATAGATCTGCTTATGCTTAAATTGCTAATGATATGTAGGATGTTAGATCTGATACATAGTATGAATATGATTAGTGCCGATCTACCGGATCTGATCTATTTTACTGTTGCTAAGTGATGAAATAAATTAGATCTAAGTGAATGTTGCAATGCTCTGTGCTATCTGCAAAGTATAATAAGGGTTGAATATTGATGAATGATCTATGCTAAGTACTCTGTAAGAAATATAATCACAGATCTGTGTCCCAGATAAGGTTGCAGACACATGAGTCTTACAACTACCCCTGCCTCTACCTCAGGTGAGACTTCATATGCTTCGCAGGTGTTGCCTAAAGGGCCGATAGTTAGGGATTTGTTGGTGTTCTCTTGAGCATTGAAACTTGGGTCTGACCCTGTGCCAACACTTGACCTTGCGAGGCAATATGGGAGCTAGCTACTCTCTATTTTAGTGTGCGTGGCCCCTTTGCAACTCAAGGGGCTAAGGGGGAAGAAAAGTACCCCTAGCATTGGATGGGAGGTACCGGTGAAGTCTCATCGGTCGGTAAGCAGGAGATGCACGGAGCACGCGGGACAATGACTCGGACTAAACGACTTGGGCTATGATAATCTTACTTTGATTTTGCATGGTAGATTCTTATTTTACCTCACACTTTCAATTTTGTATTTTTAATTGGGTAAGGAAAATGTTTGACTTAGAATTTTAATTGATAACTTAATTTCCCCATAGCCTTAAGCTCGTTATTGACTTGACTCCCTTGGCAATATATCCTTGAATGTAGTGATCGTTCCATGGTTTTATTGATTTGTGTTGAGTTTGCACTTTTTTTTTACTTGGCCCTCATCCCTAGATCATCAGTCCATGCCTGAGTAGTCGGCCAAGAGCTGGATCGAAAGTTGTCACTTCGGTGTTAATAGACCTATAGATCCTAATGCCCTTCTTTTCTATGCGTGGATGATGAGCAAAGGATGTTTTTTCCGAGTCGTCTACCCCTGTTGATTTTCCTTGGTTGATTGATGGTCATTGTGCATTTTGGCGATTGAGTACCTCTGCGTCTAATTGCTTAAACTATTAAACCCTTGCGTTTCCTTGAAATATTATCACTGTTTTTCCTTGATTGATAACCTCTGAGTTGAAGGCCCAATCTTTGAATTTTGGATTGTTTGCGTGTGGATTGATAGATTTATTGAACAACCACGTGGTTTACAGTGGACAATGATTTATTCTTAAGGTTTCCTTATCATGGATAGAAATTTTTTATATGCCTACAATTGTTGATATGTCTGCACTCTTTCTTATGATAGGGCTGCTAGTTTTAGTTATATTTACAATTTTATACAATGCTTGCATTTCTTCAGTTACACAGCGAAATTTTTTTGGTAGTTTCTTGATGCATGAAAATTTCAGTTTTCATTTCACATTGATTACCCTTTTTATGGTCTCCCATTGCCTTTATTTCAAGCGCACTTCCTCTAGGTGTTTTTATATATCCTTACGGCTGCATTTTACAGCGAATTCGTGCCCTGGATGGCAACAAATTTCTTCATCGAAGGATGGTGTCCATGTGCCGTTTGAGAATGAATTCAAGCTTGAATGACATCGGATTTATTTTGATTGATGGATATAATGCTTTGCAATTTTTATATTGAAGGCATGATCATTGCCGGATTATTGCCCTGCGTTTTTTTTTTCATATTGAATGCATTTTTAACGCTGGACATATTGCTTTGCATTTTTTGTATTGAAGGCATCTTCATTGCTGGATAGTTTTCTCTGGCTATTTTTCCATTTTTCTTAGACCGAAATCATTGTTGGTTTACCTGGCGAATCGCCCCTCTGCTTGGACTGCATTTTCTTTATCCTCTCAGCCTTAGTAATGCATTTTGATTTCAATTATTGGAATGCATTTTTCCAACATCTTTCAGTCGGATTTAAGGGCGAAGTTATGCCCTGCATATTCCTTACTCCCTCACAAGCTACCTCTGTTTTCGTTGATGAACCCCCAATGCCAACAACTCCTTATTTTTCTTTCTGGCAGCGAATTATGTGTCTGTAAATTCGTATTGTGTTTTTAATGGTGCTATCTATGGCAACGAATTGGTGACTGTGGTGTAACAACGCTACTTTTAATTACTATTGTCAACGAATTAGGTGGCTGTGGTTGAGTGTTGAGATTTGATTATTTTAATTACTGAGTATTGCAATTTGAGTATTTAATTACTGGTCGAGTATTGTGATTGGGAGTATTGTGATTTGAGTATTTTATTTATTGGTTTGCGTCTTGTGATTTTGACTTGATTTTTTCAATTTAATTACTATCGTGACAGTGAGGGTTTAGACTCTATTAAAAGGCAACAATATAATAATTTTCATTCGTTAACAACCTTTCTATTAATTCCTGGTAGCAAGAAGACAACTCTGTTATATAGCCGCATTTAGCATCAATTTGTGCATTGAATAACTTGACTGGACACTATTTATGGACAACAAGAAATATTTAATTTCCTTGAATAGCATCGAAGTGGCGATTAATCATAAACAACAAATAACCTCAATTTGCATTAAATAGATTGACATGACATTTAGTTACAACAGTAAGATAGCATTAAAATTGCATGAAATAGAGTAGAAATGGATTTTAGTTATAACTGCATAGCAACATTAAAATGGCATTACAATTGCATTGAATGGAACTCATTTATTGACAACAACCACTTATATAAATTAGACAACAATTGCAAATTAATCGCCAACATATTTATATATGATGGACATCATGATGTAAGTAATATTGTTGTTAGTGATATAACCTGTGACATAAGGAGGTTGATTAATAGTGTTACAATAATAAGGATGTACATTTGATATAGTTAATATCATTAGGTATGGTTAAATTGTTAAATGATAAGTGTGTTATTGATTATTTAGGACTTATCATTTAGGACAACATTGTTGTGTAGATAATGAATCTATGTAAGATCACGTTTAAATGATGAGTAGTGCACTTACTTTAATAGACACGTATCATGTGGGAAAACATGTTGATTTGTTGAGTTCTGTTTCAGTTCACACTTGATAACATTTATGTATTTAGTAACATTACAATAGTTTACCCTTCACGCCTAGACCTCTTACTTAACTTTAGGGATTCTTGGATGTCGTCAAGTCATTTATTGGATTGCGCATTTGTTGAGCAATGTCTTCATGCATCTTGTCTACCCGTTGCTTGGGGGCATAGGCGTAGTCTTCCTGTCACTTATTTTGGCCCTTAGCGAGTCATATTTATCTTGAGTCCTTGGTCTAGATAGGTTAGTGTTGGCAGCCCTACATGATTTCATTATTTGAACAAAAAATGACAATTTTGTAGCTGCCTTCACCTCATCTTGTAAATATTGTCGTTTTGAGAAGATTACTAGATGTTCATTAATTCCTTAAATTTTTCATTTTTCATTTTGTTTTCATGTTTGATTCATGAATGAAAGCATGAATCAAACGTGAAAAATTGGCTTCATATTATGTTTTCTATAGACGGAATTCTTTTTAAAGGGTCATTGTGATTATATCCATTATATATCTAACACTTGAATGACTTACCTTTTGAAATTTTTGAATTTTGAGTTGATTTCTATATATATAGTTGGTTTGCATTTGAATTATGAACATTTTTGTGTTAATTTATTTGAACCCTCTGCAAAAACCATGGTCATGCTAGCCATGATAATTAATGCACAAATATCATACCCTGTACTTAATCCACCTTGCTGGCATAGATAACTAATAATGCTTTTAATTACGAGTTATAGGTTTTCATTCTTTGTACGATAGGTTTTCATTACCAGGTATGGTTGAGCATCAAGACCGAACCCTCAATGTTCATACTATGATTTCATAAAGGCTTTGTTTTGTTTGTTTCCATTTTATCCATTCATATTGGTTTCTTTTACTCCTACCATCTAAACCCATAACTGTTTCGAGTCGTCCCTGTTACAGTCCAGTCATATTTGCAATGGCCCCTATGGTTTGATTGGAGCTGAATGGCTACCAAACACTGCTCTGTCATGATGATGCAATCAAATATTTAAGAGGTTAAGGCTGAGATGCCTTCATCAAAAGGTTCAAAGGTTATAACCTTCATGTGGCTAAGAAATTTGCATAGAATTTCGATGGATGTAGGGAGAAAATTGGAGATATCCAGTTATAGGTAACTAAAGAGTTTGTGAGTGAAACCAAGAGGCTTCCATCCATCGAAGAGAAGTGGTTAAAAAACTCAAGGATACAAGAAGTGCCATGGAGCCTCTTCATGACCTCCAGGAAAATCAATTGTTGTGAAAAAGGTATCCCTATTTCTTTGGTTAAAGTTAGATGGCATGGTTTGTTGTTGATCCTCAAGAAATTTGTGACATATGAGGGTTGTTATTTTCTAGTTTTTATCTATCATATATGACTGCTTATATATTTCATAGGTTTTCAATTAAATGCCCCCTTCTATCTATTGAGAGGCTTGTACAAAATGTCTAAAAGGTATAAGAGACAGAGCCTCGACTCTAGTCTCTTTCACCATGGCTTAATCAAAATGCTGTTGATTCACCATTTGACAACCCTGGGTGATTGTTGGGATGGATTTTTAACTAGAAATGGCTTTGCTACAACCATTGTTACACGTCGAAATTTATCAGATGGATAAGTGTCGCATTGTCCCTATCAACTGTCGTAAGTGTTGCATCTTCCCTTCAGCTTTCGCAAGTGTCGCAAGTTGATCACTAGTGTCGCAAACAATGTTCAGACATGATGTCATGATAACGACACTAAGGAGGCACTTATGACACATCACATGACTGATTTGAAGGAAGAGAACTGGTTACTGGGATCGAATGAATCTTGACACCTGAAAGGAGCCCTGAAACAGAGGTTTGGAGAGGGAACGCTCCCCTAATTCAGCTGCAGAAGTGCTAGCGTTCCCCTATAATGTCTTTGCAAGCGTTATAACGCTCCCTAGACCCTTTTGGAGGAGCGCTGCTCATCTTAAGAGCGCTGGCGCTTCCCCAATGCTTGCCAAGGAGCGCTACAATGCTCTGAGACCCCTTCTGAAGGAGTGCTCCCTAATCTGGGTCAGTTGTTAGCCCGTTGAGAAGAATAAGGGGAGGAACATTCGATATTAGGAGGATGTTGTGCTCGAATTATTATTCTCATCAACAGATCCCTGATCTGTGGAGAAGGTTCCCAACTGGTTCTAAACATAACTCAAGAGGTTAGGCTCCTCCCAACCTATATAAACAGGCTCTATGATGGTGAAAAGGGGGAAGAATTGTATATGTGAAACTTATGATCTTGGAGGAAACTTACAGTCATCCAAAGGAGAGTGATCAGAGAAGCTGCTGTCATCTAGGTCATGGATCTTTCAGGTAAGGGTTGGATGAAGAGGACTTGATGAAGTTGTCGCATTCGCATCTACGATTGTAAGTACTGCTGTCGTTATTCTCATTAATATGACATGCTTGGCCTGTTTCTTTCTAGTTTGTGTCTGATGTTACATGAACTTATCATTTAGTGATAGATCTGTTTTCAAGCTAATATCAATAGAGTAGGAAGTAGTCGTATCTTTTTTTGCCCGCAGGACTCAGCGAGAAGCAAAGGATTGGAGCGCAACTCGGAGCATGCAAGGACAAACGTCGATAACAGGTACTTCTATCATCCTTCCTCCTCATGTGTTAGTTTAGATAGATTTGAAAGAAATTCAGTGTCCATGATAAGAATTTTTCTGTCTAGGGTTAAGGTCAAGCTCTAGAGGTCGATCTACTTGTCCGCAGGCAGATTTTCCTACAACAGAAACTGGCGACTCTGCTGGGGAGATAGCCTCAATTCAAAACCTCTTGTTTGGATTTTTCTCCTCATTGACCTTGTTATGTCCCTTGGTTGTTTCAGACCTATTTTACCCCTCTTTGATTAGTTTCATGAGCTGATTGGCTCCTTGTCCCATCATACTCAGCATACTTGTCAAGTTTGAATCTCAATTTTTGAAATTTTTCGACATTTCTAGAGTTTTTAGACCCTGGCGCCCCTGTCCTAGTGTTAACAGAGCACCAACGCTCCTAAAGGCTTTGCACAGAGCGCTATAACATTCCTTGCCCTTGGCAACAGAGCGCCAGCCCTTTTTGGCGCAGAAACCTTCCAAAATTGCATTTTTTTTGGATTTTTGCCTCTGTGTTCCTCTGCTGAGAGATCTTGAGAGTCAATTTTTCTTCCTTTTTACCCTTGATATCTGTATTTTTGAAGGATAAACACCTTGTTGATTGGATCTTACAGCCTTCTTCACTATTTTCATTAGGTTTTTCCTATTGAGTGAAATTTGAAACTTATGCATTGTTCTTTTCTCCTCGTCAGCTGAGTAAAAACCTTGGTGAAGGTCATCAAAGGCCTACAGACCTTTTCATCTTACTTTGAGTCAAGGTCCTTTGTTCTTCAATTTTTGCTTGTTGGGTGTTAAATTTTTGTTTTCTCTTTGATTGTTTCCTTTTATTCGCTTTTTCGTTTTGATTACTACGAAGGGTGTATTGTTTGTGTGACTTTCGCTTATGCTATTTTGGTTTTCATTCATACCAAGAAGATAATTAGCAAAGATAAGCATTGTGATTATATTGATCATCATCCATACGCAAACAATAAAGATATCTTAGTGATTGATTGAGAATATTAGAATTCATTTGAAAAGTTTTTGCATTACATCAGGATTTGATTGAGAAAAGAATTGTTTGAGGACACTCCATATTTTGTGCTTGTTAGTGAAAGAAATCTCTCTCTCCCTTAGCTAGATGTTCATCGAAAGAAAATGATTGCTTATCATGCTTGATGCACTCTTTGGGTCAGAGTCTTAATTCCATTTGTTTCACTTCCATGCACCCCTTTTGCGTAAAGAACAACCACTAAAATTAACGTTAATTAAAAATCATCTAGAACTTTTTCTTTGCTAGAATCCTCCACCAACACTAGAATAGGTGTAGTAATTTGGATTAGGGCTATGAGCATAACTCTCCAAAGTTTCTAAAACAAAC
>JASDQU010393788.1:0-10903 GCA_032191745.1 Picea mariana | reverse complement strand
ATAGTTTCCTTCATACTTATTGAAGCTTCTTTGAATCTTGAAGGTAGGAGGTCTTCTTGGATATTCATCTCTTTTGTAATCATTCCTTCTTTCTGGTATCCTGGTCCACTTCTCATCAACTGTCTGTGTAGCTCCCTCTTCAACCTTCTTGTTGGTATTTTCATCTTCTTTGTATTAAGTTTCACCCATGCATCCAAGATGTGTTAAGTTTGAGATAATAAGACTTTACATTAAATCATCACCATCAACCAATCATCACATAGAACCTGATAATGCTTCCTGAGACTTCTTCAATTTCTGCAATTCTTCAATTCTTGGAGTACTTTGATCCTGTAGATAATATTACTCAATGTATTCTCTGAAGCTCCTCCAATTTTCACTCCTTGAATCCTCCCCAAAAATAGGTTATAGAAAGAATGGTAGACTTTATTCAATTCAGGTCTGTTCAGAAGACCCAACTTGTACAGCATGCCCTGCGCTCAATATTTAACATCCGATTCTAAAACTCTCAAAAAATAAACTACAGTCGATACTATTTCCAATGGAAGTGGTCCCACTTCATTTGGATTCTGTATGAAGAAGTTATGATTTTTTTACCCGGAACACCTGTTTATTGACTAGCTTCAGGACTGGTCACAAACCCTATCTTGCACAAAGTGTATCTCAATAATTATAGAGAATCAATATCTAAAATTTTTACCNAAAATGGTAAGATGACCTGAAAATAACATACCTTAGAACACATCACCAAAAGACTTCATCCTCCCTTGAAATTCGTCCTTCTTTTGCTTCTTATTCCCTCTGAAATTTGACTTGTATCAAATGAATGTATAATGATGTTTATTTATACCATTTATGTCACTTCCTTTTAACATTAGGGTTGACCTAACACTTTCTTATTTTGTAATTCTTTTCTTTAATTATCTTCAGGGCCTACATGTACAATTCACTTTGTCATCTTCAAAAATTCATTTCTCCTCAACCATGAGGATCCACGTGACATGCCACATACCACTGGAAACAACATGATGTATACTATACACCCATGGGTGTTGTATCTGCATGTGCATTTTCCTTCATGTCCAAATACCTTCATTAATCTTGCGGTCCAAAACCCATGACTAGGGTTGACATCAATGACAACAACCAATCATCCAACAGTTCCTAATACTGATTTACCCCCCTCTCAGTATTTGTGAATATTCCAAAAATTAGTTTTAGAGTGAGGCTTTTAGAAACAGTATAATCACTCGAAGGTAGATCATGGAGTGCACTAAGAAATGAACACCACTATTTGATGGTTAGAACTATACCTTCTGGAGAAAAATGATGAAAACGTTTGTGCAAGCACATGGATTTGATGTCTAGAAAGTAGTAGTAGATGCATACAAGGAACTTGCCACTCCCCCAATAGATAAATATGGAAATAAACTTAGTGAAAATAATTCGAATGATAAAAATGCTATTCTAAGTTGCCTAGCTAGTTCATTATATGTCAAGGTTCTGCATTGTGACTCTGCAAAGGATCGTTGGGAAAAACTTCAAAATGTTTACGAAGGAGATGCCAAAGTCAAAAGAGATAAGCTTCAAACTTATAGAGGTCAATTTGAACAACTAAAAATGAAGGAAGATAAAGATATTGCATATTATTTTATGTGAGTTGATGAAATAGTGAACGCTATTAAATGACTAGGATAAGAAATTAAAGAACCAATAATTGTTGAAAAGGTACTAAGGTCTCTTCCAATGAGATATGATCCTAATATTTCAACTCTAAAAGAAAGAGAATATATTTCCACGTTGGGCATGGATGAGTTAAATGGAATCCTTAAAACTTATGAAATGATAACATATTATGATAATTCATCTAGGAAGGAATCATCTTTCAATGCATCCAAGAAGACAAGAAACAATAAGAAAAAGTAAAAATCAAACTAAAGTTGCAACAATGATTCAGATGAAGACGAAGAAATAGCCAACTTCGTAAGTAAGTTGAAGAGAGGAACTAGTTGTTAGAATATGATGGATGTGCTTGTTTAACCATAGACAATATCATTATTGTCACCCAACCATAGGCCTAAGCCACCCCCGAGAACCTTAACCTTGACAGAGAAACATTCTGGAATAAAACCTTAGGCTAGATAGCCAAACAAAGGGTGGCACATTTGTATACAATAATAGCACATGAATCAAGAGTAACAAGAGATGATCGGAGAGTCCAAACCATAACCAAGAGATAGTCCAAGCCAAAACTAAAATATGCTAGCTGCAGCAGCTGCAACGACAGCTCTCCTCCTGACTTGCGCACAAACTGGCCAACTGCAATGCACACAAGTGTTGCTTATGCAGTTCTTAGAATGCCTTCTAGAATGAAGATTGGCCTCCTATATTTATACTAAAACTGGAAAACTTCATGGGCCGACTTCTCATTCTGGGTGCCTATTTACTTAGTATATAATATTTCCTTTAGCCGACTTCTTCTCTTGGAGGATAATAACCTAATACAAATTATCTTCTTGAGCCAACTTGTCTTCTAGGGTTATTAGCCAACTAATTCGGGTTTCTTCTTGCTTCCCGTAATATTCTATTCTTGCCAGGTTTACATGTGGAGGTAAATACCTCCTGCAGCTACCATAATATCAACACTCCCTCCTAGCTAGGGAGGTATTTGAAGGTAATGGTCTTGAGCACAAACATACCATTCACCCGATAGCATCAACATAGTCACATAGACTATCTCATGACTAGATCACGATCACCATCATCACTATCAGTGTCATCAATTACATCATCTCTCGAAACCATACTTCATCTGAGTAATCAAACATGATGCTGGATAAGTCACTCACTCCACAGAGTGACATAGGAGCCATTCTTCTAATACGGACATATGTCCTAGAGGAATAAATGTCTTGAATCATCTTCTGTCTGGGAAATCTCTATCCATTGATCATCCCTCTAGTTGATAATCATTTCAACACTACTCATAGTCTTGAGGGTGATCGAAACAATGCCATTCAATAGAACACAACTATGTCTATCCATAGTAGTACACAAATACAATTCAGTGGTACATTGCCACACCAACTAGCACACAGATACTTGATCAGTGACATATAGTCATAATCAGTGGAACACATCCACTACATTAGTATACATATAATGTCTGGAGACATATTGTTTCCATAACAATCATACCATCAACCTGCATAGAAAACATTGTTATGATATATAAACTGAATCATCTGGGTCATTCTTCCACTAACATATGTGAGATCTAGAAGAGCATCTTCCCTAAGAAAGTAAAACATCAATGATGAGTTATCTAGACTATTCTTCTCTAGCAAGGAAGAATAATTGTCCCTGATTTCTAAGCCTGGACCATTCACCTATCTCGACCATTCCTCCGGCACTAAACAAAGTGAAACCTGGAGAGAATGAATATGCCCTAGGGAATGCCTGTCCCTGATTGTTGAACCTGGACCATTCCTCCGCCACTAAACAAAGTGCAACCTAGAGAGAATGAGTTTTCCCTAGGAAATGAATGTTTGGACCATTTCTTAAGGAAATGACTCTCCTGCACCAACCTCCAAAATGGACCATTCTTCGAAATTGCTCACAACTGTGAGCTTCAAAAGAATGACTGTACGACGAGGAAGACCAGCCTTCGTGACCACTACTAAGAGTGACCGTCAAGAAGACAGACTATCCTAGACCATTCCCTATATTAACCATAAGGGGAATCATTATCTATGGTACATTAGAAATCCATCGAACCATTTTCATTACGAAAATGACCGTTTGATCTGGACCATTTTCTAAACTGGAAAATGCTTGTCCGTCAGAAATCTAAAACCACTTTCCAAACTCGAAAGGAATTGCTCATCGTGGACCATTTTTCGAACTGAAAAATAATTGTCCATAAATCAATAACACATTAGTGCTCCCTCCCAACCTGGGATTCATCTCTTCCTTTTTCAATAAGGAAGTCGTCCCCACAAGCTCGAGCTTGAGTACACAAACTCTTTCATCTTGAACAAAGTCTTGACCAAAATGTTTGCTTATCTACTCATCTGTGAAGATATATATTGGAGAACCACTTCTCCTTTCTGGACTTCATCACGAAGAATGTAATTCTTGATCTCATTGTACTTCGGTCTTTCTGGAGCACTAGTTTTCTAACGGTGTCATATAGCTCTGATCATCATAGTTGAATTCAACTCTTTTGTTTCCTACTACCTCATAACATTGTGGCAAGGGTCAAACTTGGAACATATCCAAGTGGTACTTCTTATGTCATCATGAGACCTTTGTCATGGATTGGAAATTCATCATCCTTGAGTTCTGAGTAACCGTTATGATACAGTATCTTTGTTATAGAAGGTTTTTCACCACACTTTTGTTGTGCATTGGAGGTTCTCCACCAAGTTGTCTTCTTCCATATGCATACAAAGGTCTCTTCCTGGTATACCTCAAAGAATTGAGGTTGTTATACATACGTTCTTTGTTCAATTATTTTGGAGAGAAGTATTTTCATTCATCTAATGTAAACTCCAAACTATGGATATTGCGACCGATATAATGGCTCATGTAAAGGTATGTTTGGTTTACTGGAACAAACAATCATCATAGTATTCTCCCTCCATCTGGGAGAACCTCTAGTTCTAGATCTCACAATGCTTTCATTCATAAGTTTTCCATACACTATTCTTCATCACACTTTCAGTTCTTCTGCTTGATTGCTTTTAGTGAGTTCATATCAGGCTGGTAGTCTTATGATTCTCGATAAAATGATTGGTTGTTCTGGATTCTCTTTCTTTCTTAGAATCTTCATGTTCTTCCTCATGTTTCTCTTTAGCTCTTGGGTCCATGGAGTTTTCTATAGAATCCATGCCCTGAAGATTCCACTTCTTTCTTTCATCATAAGATCATGGATGTGGATGAACAACCAGGGATACTTTAAGGTTTCTTTTCAAAGAAGGGTTCTTCTAAAGTCAAACTAAGCACGGACTACTTTTTCATGGTTTCTTCCATGGATAGATACTTCATCATCTTCAATGGATCATATATTTTAAGATTAGATCCCTCCTAATCCTTTCTTCATGCATGAATGCATGCTCTTATTTTGGAAATATATAATCGACTGTCTCCATCTAGGAGAGTCCACGATTCCGTCTTCATCGTTATTTCCTTCTGTAAAGTGTGACAAATCGTTTTCCAATTTCCTCTTGATTGTTGACTTCTTTCTGTCTTTACTTCTTCTAGGTTTATTCAAGATTGATTCTGATTTTGACTTATCTTTATGTTGTTACTTATGTAATATCTTCCGCATGAATTGTTACCAGGGGTTGTTGATGCACTTCATCCTTTCATGTGTATTGTCTGACTTGTAGTCATAGTGATAGAAATCCTTATCTTATTGTTCTTCCATAGGTATGTTTTCTCTTGGAACATATTATCTTCTAGGAAATAAATATGCAAGATATGTACAGAAAACATGGTATGTACAAAACTATGAGGAGAATTTTTACCTTGTCTTAGAAGAAGAAGTCTATTTCATCATGCTTAGTCTTCTTTGAAGTTTCCTTTTCTTTGGCAACTGATGCTTCATGTGTCTCCTTCCTTTTCTTTAGCTCGGGACACTGATTCTTGTAGTGACCATATTTTTTATAGTTGAAGCATTGTATTTCTGACATATCTTTCTCTTGATTTGGCTTCTTCCTGGATCCAAACTTCGTTTTCCTCCTAAAATTCTTTAACCTTGTTGTGAAATCTTGATCATTTAATTTCTTTTGGGGTTTCTCTTTTGCACTGATCCTTGATTCTTCTTGTGCACAACAAGTCCAAAGTTCTTCAAATGTAGGATACTCCTTCCTTGTGTTCATTCTTGCGGAAAATGCATCCCATGTCTTGGGAAGACCATTGAGTATTATGTTTAACAATTCCTTCTCTGAAATGATGTCTTCAATAGCTTGTAGTTGATCTCTTAATTGAGAGATTCTCACAAAGTATGATGTTATGTTGTCATCATCATTCATCTTCATGTCACAGAGCTCATTCTTCAAACTCATTACTTGTCCAATGTTTCTGACTGAGAAGAGGTTTGTTAGGGCATTGTACATCTTCTTTGATGAATCAAGATGGGAGATGTAGGGTATCAGGTGGTATTCTATAGAATACGCTACGATACTCATGGAATTGATGTCATTGTCTTTGAACTTCTCCATAAATGCAACGTTATGCGGTTGCTTTTATTTTCCTTCTTCAAACTCTTGTTCCAAAATATTTCCTTTCACGATATCCAACACTTTATTCTTGGAAAGGATGAGATCAATCCTTGTATTCCATTCTCTAAAGTTAGAAGCCCCATCTAACTTGTTTTCTAACTTCATAGAGTAAGTCATGGTTTCCTTGACCTAGTCAACCCTAGATTTTACCAAAAACTCAACCTTGATGTCTGATCTTTCTGAGAGTACTAGGAGATGCACTAGGCTAGGGAACACTAGTATATATGAAAATTAGGTCAATCTCTTCACTTAAGATGCCTCAATGAGAGTATTAGGGTTTCTGCAAATGCTCTTGCTAGTAACCCTAGAGACAGTTATTGAAGGAAAATCTCCCTGTGGATAGGTAGATCTCCTCTTGAGAGCTAGACTCTTAACTCTTAAGACAAAAGATGCTTATCGTGGACACTGACTTACTTTTAGATCTAGATAAAATAATGGGTCAAGAGGAAGGAGAAAAGAATTACCTTTTACCGGTGTTTTTCCCTACACGATCCGAGTTGAGCTTCAATCTTACACTTCTCGATAATCCCTGTAGACAAATAAAAGTACAAACAGCTTCCTACTCTACTGAGATTAGTTCGAAATAGATCTATCTATTAGAGACAAATTCATGTGAGATCAAACACAGAATTGAAATAAATAGGCCAAGCATATTATATTGATGGGAACAACAACGAATGAAACTTACAACTGTAGATGCGAGTGTAGCAGCTTCGTCAAGTTCCCCTTATCCAACCCTTGCTTAAACAGTCCACATGCAGAATGTTGATGCTCCAAATGACATACCACTCATGAGATCATAAGTTTGGTATAATTCTCAATCTCCCTTCTCCCTCCTCCATGGAAATCTCTCATTATATAAGATTTGGAGACTTAACCACCATGGAGAGAATCTCTCATCAAATCCACTAAGAAAGGGATATCTGAGATATTTAGGGAGAAAATATCTCTTAAGGATTTTGGGGAGGAAATATCTCTCAAGGATTTTAAGGAGGAAATATTTCAACCATCCATGAGATCCTCCACCTTCCCTAAAAAATAGGAAGCCAAATGTGAGGTGGATCCTCACACTTAATTACTTTCTTTTTCATGAATATTAATAATAATTCATGTGTACTTGATTCTCTCACTTAATCAATTTCTTTTCCATGAATATTAATAACAATTCATGTGTACTTAGTATTTATGTGTCTTTATGTAATATATCCCTCCTCCACATTGACTAGGGATTGTGACATAGGTTATTCCATGGTGTCAAGGTGTATGTGACACCTATACGACACTTTACGACACTTAGGGTGAGGTACTTAGTTGTGCAAATTTCATGTGTAATAGAATGCCCCCTAAAGTGTGAGGTTAGAAGAGAGAATGATGGCCGAAACACTTTACAAATCTTTAAAGCAAGGGTGTAGACTTGGAGAACCTAATAGAAGCTGCACACAAACATCCAACAGATATTATGACATGCTTCAAACCCAAGGCATGCATACCTATGCTTGGGTGATCAAGACTTGCAAGATATGGCTTCCATAAAATACATTGCGGATCCATAATTATATTGATAAAAGGTATAGCCAATGAAAATACATTGTGGATATATACTCCCATGACCTGAACTGATCATAGCCATGAAAAATACACTGTGGATCTACGAGATGACAAGACATAGCCACGACCAATACAAAGTGGATCTATGTAACAGTATATGTGTCATTGTTCAAGAGAAACTTCGTCACAGCATCAACAAAGTACATATCAGAGTGATCAGTCAACCCAGGGTCTTCTTACCGATCCCGATGCAGTACGAATCTAACCATGTGAATAGATGTCCTGATGTTGAACATGGTAGAAACCACTTGATTATCGGTCAACTATGTAAACCGTTAACAAGCACGAGGGAGATCACCATTGATGTCAATGATTCCCAAGGTACCCTAGTACATTCCAACGAATGTGAATGAATGAGATGAAGTTGAACATCCGTGGAATCATCCGATCAGAGGTCAATGATGTAAAACTACTGTCAAATGTGAGGAGCCCTGCCATTGAGGCATGCAGGTCCCAAAGTACTAACTGGTTTCTAAGTTTAGTTCCTGGATAATGTGTTGAAGTTGACAGGAATAGACTCGTCGAAGGAGGGCCTTGATGTATCCCCCATAAACGACATGAAACTGACATAGAGATGTGATTGGTGGATCAAAAGAACATGGACTGACATGGGTATTGAGACAAGATATTTGTGATGGATGACTTTCGAGGTAGATACTTACCTTGAACACTGAAGGCACAACAGCAGAAACATGACAAGGACCAAAAAACGATGATGCAATGGATACTGTGACTTTCGTCGGGTGACCCAAAGGAGTAAGAAAAACTCAGAGGATTGGTTTAGTGCAGAGTTTCAGTGGATTAAGATGTCCGCAAAGACAAAGTGCCATGTTCAAGGGTGACTCTAAGAGTTACTTGGTAATGTTCTCAAAAAATGCTTGGCTTGCTTCCTTCAATTTTTCCCCCATCTAGATAGACGAGTACCTCTTTTTAATTTAACAAGATCGAGGAGGGTAATACATGCTCGATATAACTCACCTTCAGTAAGTCCCTCTTCCTTTGTTTAAAAAACTGGAAGAAGTAAGGGTTTGATCCCATATGGACCTATCGATGTTTGTTTAATGAGTCCAAAGACAGAAAACTCGAAGGTTTTTCATGATTATAGAGTCTGGAAAAGCACTTAAAAGAGAACTCTCTCAGTTCCTTTTTTGTAAAGTAGTCTGATGAGATCGAAAAGGAGATAAACTATCGCTCAACAGACGTTTTCTTCAAACACATTAATGAGAGTGAAAAGAACAAGGTCGCTCGGTAATCTTTTCATGTTTAGAGAGTCTGAAAAGAACTTAAAGGTGACTCCAATGTTGTCCTTTTTCATAATTTTAGTCTCATGAGGCCAAACAAGAGATAAATTATCACTCAAAAGATGCCCTTTCAAACCTTTTAACGAGTGGTAAAGGAAACAAGATCACTCGACAATCTTTTCATGTTCAGAGAGTCTGAAAAGAGCTTAAAGAAGACTCCAGGGGGTTCCTTTTTCGTGTATCCATACACGTCCAAAAAAGAGATAAAAGTCTACCCGGATGCATTCTCATGTATTTACAAGCACAAGAAAGAACAAATACTAAGCTCGGTATGCCCCCAGCTTGAAAGCTAGTGGCTTAACTCCAGAATGGTCATCAAAGGGTGGAGAAATTCCCTCCAAGCTTCAATTCATTCACCGACTTTGAGGTTGTCACCGATTTCTCGACATGATGAGAAAAAGGAGAATGGTGGATGAAAATAAGGTTCAAGAGAGGTGACTGTTTCATTTTTTAACGAGCTTGACATAGGAAAAGAACTATTCTTAGGGCCTCTATTTCATTTTTTAATGAGCTTTCCATAGAGAAGAGAAACTATGCTTGTGACCTCTGTTTCATTTTTTAATGAGCTTTCCACAGAGAAGAGAAACTATGCTCATAACCTATGTTTCATTTTTTAACGAGCTTTCCACAGAGAAGAGAAACTATGCTCATGACTGCTTCTTGATCATGGCTTCCAAGAGGATAATTCTCTGGAAGGACACCATGTCAAGGGACAAAACTCGGTCATGGATTTCAAGAGATCTTTACTAGATGGAAGATAATCACTCTAGAAGGAACACATGTCGAGGGCCGCGACAGGGTTAAGGAGATCAAGCTCCAATAGCCCTACTGAAGAGATCACCATGTCAACTACCAGATCTAAATCATTAGAATTTGAAGTCATTGGAGACGACACCACATAATTGACATGTGGCGGGGGCGATATTGTCTGCATATAAGAACCATTTAGGGAGGTAATCCCATCAGGACCGATGAATGAAAGTTGATTAATAGTCACAATTCTTCCATCGTGAGGGAAAGATATCACACGTAAAAGAGTGGACACAATAGCTTTCATGGAATAGACATAATCCTTCCCAAGGAGTAAAGCGAAATCCAAGGGGTCTCGAACTACCATGACATCAATAAAGACAGTTTTCCCTCTCAAAGTTATGGGAAACTGAGGGAGGGTCCCTAAAGGTTGACTAGTTCTTCTGTTAAAAGATAACAGATTCTGTGTAACCGGTGCAAGCTGCGAACAACCCAAAGCATACCAAGCAATAGAAGACAAAATACTAACGGATGCACCTTCATCTATCAACGTTTGAGGAACTTCCCAACCACAAACCTGTATTATAATTTGGAAAGGAATGTGAGAGGGAAGACGAGGTCTATTTAGCGCACCCCAATAAAAAAGGATGGCCTCATTACTTGGAGGGGGTTTCATGGGAGAAGGAGGAATGCCCCCCAGCATGGTAGATTCTGTATCAACAAGAAAAACATGGGAAGTATCGGGTTTACTCTATAGAGGGAGAGTAGGATCGACCGATGATTGGATCGGATTGACCGCGCAAGCACTCTTCAAAGAAAGAGTGGGATTGACCGATGATGGAATCAGATCAACCACTTTGTCACTCTTCAGATGAAGGGTGGGACTGACCGAGGAAGGGACTGGATCAACCACTTCAGAACTCTTTGGATGAAGGGTGGGACTGAACAAGGAAGGGA
>JASDQU010393785.1:0-10389 GCA_032191745.1 Picea mariana | reverse complement strand
AGATCCACGACTAAGGTTCAATTCCCAACCCCTCCCCACCTTTCTGCCTTTAATGAGAGGGAGGGGTCTGGAATGAGGTGGTTTTGTATGGGCCCCTCCTAAACCTCTTACCGCTTCCTCCTCCATTTACCGCCTTTGCCTTCTTCTGACATGTGTCTTCCACCCAACCTCTCTCCTTCCCCTGTCACATCTCGACTCTCCCATGTCATAATCCATGAAATGGAGCTTAGAAAATGCTAGCTTCTTCCCCTCTCATGACCACCGACGGTGACCACAGCCTATGCCAAAAGGCATTTTGCATTTTTCATTTCTCACTTCGAGGATTCTATGATGAGTCGTCTTGACTCTCCATGTCATGAACTTTGAAATAGAGCTTGGCTTCTCTAGCTCTACTCTCCAACTCTCGATGATGTAACCATGAGATATGACCACTGGCTAGCCATTTGAGAGATTTTCTCTTCATATCAACGGTCCACGTTCCGTGTTAATCCGACGACTATCCTCCACCCCAGAACTTCATCTTTCGGGAGTGTTGATGCTAAAAATCCTGAAACTAAACTCTCAGAATGACATCACTTGATGACATGACATGATCCATGTGGCTACCATGTGTCAATCAGAATTGTGATTTCCAGGTTCCTGAAATGCCAAATCATCTTAACACTTTTCGTTGTCTGATTGTGCCACGTGTCATTGCTGATGTAGTCTTCCACCCGTCCTTTCTGACGTCGTCTACCACATTCACCTCCTGGATCTAATGGCCCAGATTCATCCTTGATCCAACGACTAGGATTATTTCATGATTTTGCATATCGCGAGTTTGAGAGGTTAGGGAACCCCATTCCTTTGACTTTCCATTCAGCGAAAGGATGATCTTTCACCACGTATCCTTCTTGGATCGACGATTCATATTTGTCCTCGATCCAATGGCTGATATCATATCGCAATTTCTCATATCACGATTTTGAGAGGTTAGGGAACCTGCTTCCTTTGACCTTTCAGTCAACGAAATGTTGATCTTTAGCCACGTGTCCTTCTTGAAGATGGACGTTCCTCCTTCTTTCGAGATTTTGTGAACTCGCTTCACTTTCCACTTTGAAGATCATGCAGGTTCTCCTGGATTGGATGAAGTTCAGTCCCCGCGCTCAGATCTAACGCCCAAGATCTGTCCTCCATCTGCGTGCTCCTCCTGTCTTAATTCAGATCTGAGGGTCATCAAGAATTCTGAATGGGATCCAATGATCACTGTCGCTTCTCCTCTCGAGCTTCTCCTTCCTGTGTGTTATTGCCATCAATGACAAGCACATTATTCCTGTGAACATGCCAACATAGAAAAGGGAGAGGGTAAACAATTAACCACAGGCTAGAGGTAGAAACTAGTAAAATCATTGCCTCGTGCAGAAAAAGCACTCCATAACCGCCCAAATAAAAGATTTTAATCACATAGAATTAGGTGAAAATTTAATAAATTAAAGATCAATTTTAGTTTCCTATTTCATATCAAAACATGAATATTCAATCTCAATGATTTTACTAAGTCTTAAAACCCTCCCATACCATCAATGCATCTTCCTAGTCTAACCATGTAAAATTTCAACAAATACAGTCACATTTTGAAGAAATTTCAACGTTGGCCCCATTCATTTCTCACTATGCTAGGTCGGTTGATGACATTGCAAATGGGCATGTTGGAAGAAATTCCATGACAGTTCAAGAGATTTCCAACCAAGATTCTTTAAATGGGAATGACGAATGATGAAAATGAGACCACATAATGAAGGTTCATACAAACATGGAGGATGTCAAAGATTATGTGGGGATGTCATGCATCATTGAGTATTGAAACCCTCACATATTGTTAAGGCATATGTCTCGTCTAACCATGTCAAATTTTGATGAATACATGCAGCCACTGTTTGAAGAAATTTCAACGTTGGCACCATTCACTTCTCACCATGTGGTGTCGATGGATGACATTAGTGATGGGCGGGTTGGAAGACGTTCCATGACATTTCAAGAGAGTTTTTACAAAGATTCTATAGATACTTGGTTAAAGGTTTTCTAATTTTTCTAAAGGCATGGGGTTAAGGTATGGGAGGGTTTCGATACCTAAGGATTTTTTATGTCACCACATAATACTTAAGGAGGGTTTGATTATTGAATTACCAAGTCGATTTGATGTCACAAAAGCTTCAATTCACCCAACAATGTCATCTTGCACTAACCTTGCATAATGAGAAGTGAATGGGGACAACGTTGAAATTTCTTCAAACTGTGCATGTATGCGTCGAAATTAGACATGGTTAGACTAGACACATACCTTGACGGTATGGGAGGGTTTCAAGACTCAAGGATGTTTGATGTCCCGACCACATAATCTTTGAGATCGTCCATTTTTGCAAAAATGTTCATAATGGTCGTCTCATTGTAAAATGTCGTTGTTTCCATCTATAGACTTTGTTGGAACTCTCTTGAAATGTCAAGGAACTTCCAATTTAACCACCAAAAATGTCATGCACCGACCCTGCATAGTGATCATTGAATGCGGCCAACTTTGAAATTTCTTCAATATGTGCCTGTATGCATCGAAATTTGACATGGTTAGACTAGACACATGCCTTGACGGTATGAGAGGGTTTCAAGACTCAAGGATGTATGATGTCATACATAAACATTTTGAAAAAATTTCAACATTGGCCCCATTCACAGGTCACCATTTTCCATCATTTACTCTAGCCCTAGTACAATGTCTTTTAATAGTTGTTTCCTTTAAAATTCGATCGATCAGAAAAATAAAACGAAACGAGGACGAGATGAGACGATATATAGAGTGGGTATGTGAGTGATATTTGAGTATAATGGAAAATATCTCTTCCATGCCATACACAACACAAGGGAAAATGTTTCCTTTCTCTAGTCAACAATCCCTCAAGCATCTCCTTCCTTTTCAATGCCCTCATGTAGGCAGAAATAGTCCAATTCATTGATTTCTTTATGGGAAACCTAGTGGAGTATTGCCTTATCTCTGAAATAATTAATAAGAAACTATTTCATGGGCACGGGGCTAAAGGTTTTCCAATTTTCCTTTCCTATATGCTTATCTACAACCATATATCTCTCTTCCAAGGTTTGATATTTCGTCATTGTTGCATTAGTTTTGGTCATTTCTAAATTTGGATTATTGAGTAACTAAGGGGAATATAGTGTGGGGGTTATGTGAATAATGGTGAGAATGATCACAAGAGAATTCCCATGAGGTAGGAGAATGCATGAATGACTCACACTTATTGAAAATGTTTAAACTCCCTGTTGATGTGGGGATTTCTTTAATGTTGGAGGATATCAAAGATGTTTCATTGCAACTAAGTGGACATATGTTGGTGAGAACAATGTCATCAGCACATCATCTTCACTCACAGATTCTTCAAAGGATGATTTCATTAACTTACCATTTTTATTATTGTTTTCATTCACCCACCACAAATGTCATCTTGCATCGACCCCGCATAGTGAGCAGCGAATGGGGACAACATTGAAATTTCTTCAAACTGTACATGTATGCATCAAAATTCGGCATGGTTAGACTAGACACATGGCTTGACGATATGGGAGGGTTTCAATACTCAAGGATGTATGATTTCACCACACAATCTTTGTGATCCTCCACATTTACATCAACGTTCATCACGCTGCACCTCTCATTGTCATCATTCACCATTCCCTTCTATAGAATCATTGTCGAAACTATCTTGAAATTTGTCATGGAACTTCAAATAAACCCATCACAAATTTCTTCCACCAACCCCACACAGTGAGCAGTGAATGGGGCCAACGTTGAAATGTTTTCAATCTATGCCCGTATGCATCGAAATTTGACATGGTTAAACTAGATAGTTTCCTTGAAGGTATGGGAGGGTTTTGATACTTAAGGATGTTTGATGTCCCCACATAATATTTTAGATCATCCATGTTTGCATCAATGTTAAATATAATGGATGTCTCATAGTGAGCATAGTGAATGGGGTCTGCCTTGAAGGTGAATGAGCATAGTGAAATTTCTTCCACCGACCCCACATAGTGAGCAGTGAATGGGGCCAACATTGAAATTTGTTCAAATTGTGCATGTATGCATCAAAATTGGACATGGTTAGACTAGACACATGCCTTGATGGTATGGGAGGGTTTCAAGACTCAAGGAATATGTTTGATGTCTTGACCACATAATCTTTGAGATTGTCCATGTTTGCAACAATGTTCATAATGAGGCATCTCATATTTTTCAAATGTTGTTGTTTCCATCCATAGAATATTTGTTGGAACTCTCTTGAAATGTCATGTAACTTCCAATTCAACCACCAAAAATGTCATGCACCGACCCTGCATAGTGAGCGTGAATGGGGCCAACATTGAAATTTCTTCAATATGTGTCTGTATACATCAAAATTTGACATGGTTAGACTAGACACATGCCTTGACGGTATGGGAGGGTTTCAAGACTCAAGGATGTTTGATGTCCTGGCCACATAATCTTTAAGATCGTCCATGTTTGCAACAATGTTCATAATGGGGTGTCTCATATTTGTCAAATGTTGTTGTTTCCATACGTAGAATCTTTGTTGGAACTCTCTTGAAATGTCATGGAACTTCCAATTCAACCACCACAAATTTCATACACCGACCCCACATAGTGAGCACTCCTGAATGAGGCCAACATTGAAATTTCTTCATTTTGTGCCTGTATGCATCAAAATTTGACATGGTTAGACTAGACACATGCCTTTATGGTATGGGAGGGTTTCAAGACTCAAGGATGTATGATGTCCCCACCACATAATCTTTGAGATCATCCATGTTTGCAACAACGTTCATAATGGGCATCTCATTGTCAAATGTTGTTGTTTCCATCTATAGAATCTTTGTTGGAACTCTCTTTAAATGGTATGGAACTTCCAATTCAACCACAAAAAATGTCATGCACCGACCTCGCATAGTGAGTAGTGAATGGGGCCAACGTTGAAATTTCTTCAATATGTTCCTGTATGCATCGAAATTCGACATGGTTAGACTAGACACATGCCTTGATGGTATGGGAGGGTTTCAAGAGTCAAGGATGTATGATTTTATACAGAAAAATTTTGAAAAAATTTCAACGTTGGCCCCATTCACAGCTCATCGTTGCTCATCATGTACTCTAGCCCTAGTACAATGTATTTTAATAGTTGTTTCCTTGAAAATTTGACCGATCAGAAAATTAAAACGAAATGAGAAGAGCCCTAGTACAATGTCTTTTAATAGTTGTACGCTAACCGAGAATACCCACAAACCCTTTTTGAAGTGTCGTTATTATAGAAAACATGTCGCAACATTCGTAAAATGCAACATATTTATAGATTTTATAACGTTGCAATTCGGACGATCATTGACCAAATCAGGTTGACTTGGTCAAAATACTAGGTGACAGTTGGAGGGGGAAAACCTAGTTTCCACAATGTCGCAACTGCGACAACTATCTTCACAAACGTGGAAAGAGAGACGACTATGTGGTAAATGTGGCAAGAGAGACGATAGCGTGGAAAGAGAGACAACAACGTGGAAATAGAGACATCAACGTGGCAATAGCGACGTTATCGGGCAATATGGAAAAAAAAATATTAAAATTTCCTCTATTTTTCAACAGTATGGCCAATTTTGTCCATAACGTCGTAAATAGAACGTCGAAATTTTTAAAATATGTACTAGTGTATCGTTACAAAGGGAATGTTATTGGGTGGTTATTACAACGCAAACACTGACGTATCATACACCATAACGGATCTAGTTCTGCAATGGTGCCATGTCTAAACCTATACCTAAAAACGTTAACCCTACCCGACTCATGTCATATCCCAACATTAAATACGTTTGGAATATATGTTAATGGTGGTGTCATATCTGTCTGCAATACATTTATCATTGGCTATTACATTTAAGAGAAGTATGTAATCATATTGGACACTTAGGCAGTCGTGCCCAATGCGGGCTCTCCATATCCAATTATTCACATGACTACAGTACTACGTATTCCCGTCACACATTACTCCTAGTTTGCAATGTGGTCAAGGTTATTCCACTCACTGTTCCCTTTGTCTTCACGAAACCTTTATCTTCCCTGTGTGTGATTTGGTTTCTGTGGCTCCATCCTTGTATATGGTCGACAGTTTGAAAAAATGACTCGACCCTGGTAAACCATGTGGAGGGAGAACATCGGTCAGGTCCCTCTCTATGCAAGGTAATAAAGAATCGTCATCCTTTCAATATTCTATAACTTGTTATTAAAACTTACTTGGGAACCATTGAAGTTATCAATAGAATGGTGTCTCGCCTTCGTGGGTGTTTTTCCCAGGGTTTTATCGTGGCCCTAAGTTATCTTTACTGGTTTATTCTTCTATTTTCTTTGGCATTTTCTTACTTCTACTGTATGGCATTTTTTAACCATTATTACTTACACATGTAAATCCATTTATTTTTTGTGGAAAATCCCGAGATCTATGCACTATGTGGAATGTTAACCCTATAAGGTTTGTAACTTTGTTCTGGCAATTAATTTAGTCTTTTGTATGCCTTTGAAAGCATACCTTGGGTAAGAAATAATATAGAGTCACACTCTGTCTTACCAACCTGTGACAATTGGGATTTATCTCTATGCGAATATGTATATATAAACATAGGCTAGACTCTCCATGAAATTCATAGATTCGATATGTGTAGTTTTCTTTACTAATCTTTGTGGATTCGTGAAAAAGTATGGAAACCAAACCTTATGTGGTTATTTAGTAACCCACGTTATGTCTGCAAGGTAACAATAAATCTATTTTTTGTGAGTTAACTTTTGAACTCCATTCGAAAATAGATATAGGGTAACAAATACTCCCTGTTGTTACAATTTACATTTTGTTTTGGAAAAAGATTACGAGTTGGGCGATTTTCACCTTCTAGTTCATAATTTCACCTTCTATGTTTTTAATAGGCAAGGATTGATATACAAATATTTTGTAACATCGACCTTCTATCCGTCAATTTTCTCTGGTATTTTTATATGGAATAACTACATGTATAACCTCAATCCTGAACCCTTGTTCGTAAATTCCCTCTGTGGTTAAATCGCTAAACATGAATTAATTCAGTTACATAGAGTAGTATGGTATAACCTTTCTCGTACTCTATTTTAATCCCTTTGAATTGTAATTGTTTGACCTTGATTTTATTATGTGCTTACTCACAATACTATTCTCCGTGTATGCAAAAGGGTTACTTACCCATATGTGAAATTCATAACTGATCCTGTGAGATTTTTGTCTTAAATCCTTTGTGTTCCATGTATTTACACAACATTGTAAAAACCGTAAACCTACACTCTATGTATATACAAAGCATCGTTTCACCCTTTGAGGGATCCACAACTGTGCCCTATGTGAGTTATTCTAACTCTATGTAATTAAAGGTTTAAGTTATGGGTAAGCAAAGGCATTGTTTTACCCTCCATGGGGTTGCACAACTATGTTATGTTTATTTATTTAACACCGTGTAACTTATAAAATTTCTTTATCACTGTATGATTCGTAACTTGTATATTTTATTTATTCATGTATGATTTATAACACATATCTTTAAATTCTTGTTGTTATAAATTGTAGCTTGCATTATGTGCTTATAAAATCATTACACTTAGATTTCATCAATTAATGATGGGGACCTGATTTGTTTTGCGAGGGTACCCATCAGTTGATTTATGTCTCCACTTCTTCTCTTTGGTCGTGGACGGATCATCACACCAGCTCCAGTGGTGACTTGGTATTTTATCGAACTCAAGATAAGTATTAGTTTATCTCATTTATTATAAGTAATTTCCATTTAAAAGGATAGTATGGTCTACTAATCCTACCCTTTATCTCACGAGGTTTATACAGTTCGAGGGAGACGAATCAAGAAAAGCCTTCTTGCTTGAAAAGTTATTTGATTTATGGTCTTGGTGTTTAGACAAAACTTCTTAGATTTTTTCTACCAGTGGTAAAGGAGTCTTTTCCCTAGGGTACTTCACTATAATAAATTTTGAACCATGGTTTCATGGCTACACAGGTTGTTTGTAGCTTACCTTCAATTGAATATACAGGTTACTAAAACCATTTTGAATAGGATTCAGTTAATGTAACAACTATTGTAGCATGCATTTCTAGATTGTTGAATCATTGTTTACCTATGGTTATAAAAATAAGGAATATGTAAATTTTATAGAAGATGATTGTTATTCATTCCATCTATTTCTTACAGTACTTGTACATAATCTGAAATATTATCTTTGCATATATATTTATATCCAATTCAATGGTTAATATGAACATAGTATCAGTCCTATTTTTCTTTTAAGTTTCAATATATATGTATATGGAAGTATACACAGTTATTTATGTATATGCATAACCCTACTTAATTATTATTAGGAACCTACAATAGGTCTCTCATTTCTTTATGCATGACTATATATATATATATATATATATATATATATATATATAACCCTATTTCATTATCAATTAGAACCTACAATAGTTCTACTATTTATGCTGAGTGGGAACATATAAACATGTATAAAAAATCATCACATAAACCATCTCATTCCTGGAATATAATAATTAACATAATATTTAACAAGAAAACAAGTAAAGGTACATATCTGAATCTGATGTTGGGACACAAATGGAACAGTCAAGTTCCACCCAACCGTAGAATAGAACAACCAAGTTTACCTGCTCCGTTCAACCCTAGCATGACCATGAGTCCATAAGGGAGAATTTGAAATGATCCTCCTTTGTTACAATCACCTTCCACAAATAAGAAATTCCCTTGCCTCGCACTAACAGTGTTCATATGTAACATCCCACTCTTGCGCATGCTAAGCGAACTTATTCTTTGAGGACACTTGCTCGCAAGTGATCTTGATTATTATACTATTAAACTTTTGATTTTGATTATGAGGCGTTATGGGTTGATGACATGTTGTTTTGCTACATTGACATAGACAGGTGCTATTGACATAGTTTTACTAAGTGTGTAGGATTTTGGACCTTGACGATGCAGAGGCATAGATGGAACCCCTTGGACTCTGGATCAAGTTGTGGAGTGAGCCATTGGGGTTTTATTTTTTTATATGTGATATTAGTGCATCTAATTAGATGATATGATATGGATATATTTCTGACATGATTCGTTGATGATGCAGGTTGACGATAACTTGCCGACTAGACTCACATGTGGAGTAAAGGGGTCACGCATGACTACCAGAGTGGTTGAGGGAGAGGTGTGGACAACAACCCTACCGCAACCTAATAGCACACCCTCTGTGGCTCGAACTGTAGTTTAACGACTACCTAGTTCGAGAACACCCACGATGTCGTGAGGGCAGACTGTGATAGTTGCTCACGATGATTCTAAGGGGTCGGCTACAAGGTAGGGGCCTTATTCCTTAGAGGCCCTTAGTCTCCCACAATATCACCTAGCAGAGTATTTACTCTAGGGTTTTTTAATGTCTACCAAGTTAGTCAAGAGGTGAGTGGCACCATTGGAGGACATGGTGCGTCCTAAAGGGCACGTCGTGCAAGAAAAACATAAAGAGGTGAGTTGCACCCTTGGAGCACCTAGTGCGTCCTGAAGGGCACATCATGTTGTTATTTAATAATTGGATAAAGCTAGATGGCTTTAGGATGAATAACATATTAAGGAAGATTTAAAACTTTTCCCCTACTAAAATGTTGCCCAACCTAGAAAAATAACGTCTAGATCTAAACTATATTGGTGGTAAAATTTTATCTATATATATATATATATATATATATAATGATAATCTTCATTAATCTTGTGACAAGAAGGGGGTAAGAAATTAAATTGATTTATAAAAATCTTTTGGGATAAAATTTAAAAAGGGGAAATAATTGTTTTACTATATTATGCTAATTAAAAATTTATTCATTAAAAAGAAAAAAGGGAAAAAGGGTAAATTATGCACATGCATTTTTGAGTTTAAATAAAAGGGGAAAGAGGGAAATCTAAAATAATTAGGAAACTAGGAAAAAACGGGAAACATAATAAGAAGGGGGAAACACAAGGAAAAAGCATAGAGTCTAACTTAGTAAGGTATCTAGCATTTAAGAACCTTCTGATTTAAACTCAGCTAGTAAATTGATAAGGGGGAAAGTCATTAAAACTTGTAAGGGGATATGGGGACACCTAGGAGCGATTCTAGGAGTGCCTTTAGGTGAGTGAGGGAAATAGGGGTAATTAATTAATTAATGAAATTAATTTATGGAGGAATGAAGGGGATGGGTGACGCTTGTACGAGAAAGGATTATTATGAAT
>JASDQU010393784.1:0-10903 GCA_032191745.1 Picea mariana | reverse complement strand
AAAGAACGTTGAAAGCAATGAAATCCCCATTGCCTTTATGAGATCAGCCTTCAAAGGAGAAGAGATTAACTACCCAGCTGTAAATCAACAGACTTATGCAGTTTTCAAAGAAGTAAAACATTTTCGATCATATTTGCTGAAATCCAGAACTAAAGTCATTGTGCATTATCCTGCTATTAGAAACTTGTTAGTACAAAAGGAATTGGGTGAAAAATGGGAAAATTGGATGACATCGTTACAAGAGTATGACCTCAAAATTATCCCTGCACAAATTGTCAGAGGTCAAGGTCTGTGCAAACTAGTGGGTGATTCAGTTGAAGAGCAACAGAGTCAAATTAATGTCTTGACTGTAAATCAACATAGTCAAAATCAAATATGTTGTACACAAGTTGTTTCTAATTCTTGGTTTGATGATATTATGTTTTATCTAATAGACGATTATGCTCCTTGCCATCTCGATCCAAAAAAGAGAAGAGAATTAAGACTAAAATATGCACCTTTCCAGCTGGTAAATGGCGTATTATTCCGTAAATTTTTTGATAACGTCCTCATGCATTGTTTGGAAAGAGATGAAGCAGAGAAAGTATTATCTGAACTGCATGCAGGTGAATATGGTGGGCACTTCAACGGTGACACTACTTCTCACAAAGTATTAAGAGCTGGGTACTATTGGCCCACATTGTTCAAAGATGCCCATGCATTATGTCATAAATGCATAATCTGCCAAAAGGCTACTGGACGAGTACATAAGGCAACATTCCCTTTGCATCCTATTTCGATAGATTCTCCTTTTCAGCAGTGGGGTCTTGAAATTATAAGGCCAATTAATCCCACTTCCTTGTAGCAACATAAATACATCATTACAACAACTGATTATTTTACCAGATGTTCCGAGGCTACACCACTAAAAGTGGTAAACCCTAGTCAGGTAATTTATTTCCTTAACTCAAACATCATTACTCGATTCAGTATTCCTGAGTGTTTGGTCTTCGATAATGCTTCCTACTTTTCATCCCTTGATATGAGTGTTTTTTCTTTATAAAAAGGGATAAAAATGAAATATTTTGCCATCTATTACCCCCAAGGAAACAACTTAGCAGAATCAACAAACAAAAACCTAATCAAAATCATCAAGATGATAGTTTCTAAAAACCAAAAAAACTAGCATAACACACTTTCTAACGCGCTTTGGGCTAATAGGGTGACACCGAAAACTTCTATTGGTAATTCTCCTTTCATTCTCGTCTACGAAAGAGAAGCAATTCTCCCTCCTCATGTTCTACTTCCCTCTCTGCAATTATCACAGAAAGTTTAGGAAGAGGATTTTCCTCCTCTTGAAAGTCGAATTAATGCTTTGTTGAAATTAGAGGAAGTAAGAGCACAAGCAAAACAGAGACTGGATCAGCATCAGCATATCATGAAAAGATGGTTCAATTCAAACTCTACTTCAGATAGAAATTTTGGGGTAGGAGATCTTGTTCTCAAGTGGGATAAACCTCATGAGGTAAAAGGGGAACATACTAAGTTCCAGAACCTGTGGTTGGGGCCCTTTGTAATCGCTGAAAAACTAGGTCCCATATCTATCCACCTACAGAATTTGGAGGGACAACTAGACACCTTCCCAGTCAATGGCCAAGCTCGCAAGACGTATTTTTCGTGATAATTCTAGACCTACCTTTTGTATATATTTTTCTGTTTTGATTTATTTTTATTTTCTAATTTTGGTTCTTTTCATTGTGTTTGTTTTCACTGATTTTTGGTTAAACTTATGTCTGTCTCGCCTTTTAGTTCGTGAAAGGGAACCAGAATGCATCATTATGAAGCAATTGTTAAGGTCTTCTCAAGAGCATCAATGCTGTGAATTGCTGAAACACAGACTATCTAAAGAAAATTTATGTTTGAAATAGATTTCCTAGTCTCACTTTATAGCTATGAGTAGACATGACCATCTTTAAAGTTTTTTACGTTGTCCCTACTTTTAAAGAAAGCAACTCAAGTATGTCTTCCTATCCTCAAAAAATTAGTTTCATCAAGAAACTAATTTCATATCATAATGAAGGTGATTAAGAAGAAAATTAAAGACTGGAAAATGAAAAGTGTTCTAAAGATTGGAATTTTCAGCATCACCCCACTCTTCTGAATATTTTTAAAAATTTATATCAAATTGTAAACAATTTCTTGATAGTTATGGGAAGTGTTTGTAAACCCATCAGGATACTGAACAGGTCTGCTGGCAGTGGGTAAATGCATGCATGATGCCAAGACAACTTCTCCGGGGTACTGAACAGGCCCGCTGGCAGTGAAGCAATGTCAGGTTCAAGAAAATTCTCAGGGATAAATTTTGATATTGGTCATAAGCATCCTTCATTTTGAATTAAAATTTCTTGGACAAGGTAGAGGCATTAGAGTGGGTTAATTGACATCCCTGTCGAGGCTATGGACACCTGCTGGCAGTAGTGGCCCTGTCAACAGTATCAAAGCCATGGACGTCAACATCGTTGCTCTCATTTTTAAAATTTGTCACCGGATTTTAGTTGAATAGGAAGCAGGGATGATTTTAAGAATGGAAATTTATTTTAAAATGTAGAAACCTTGGAAAATCTTACTAATCCTTCATATGCCAACTATAAATGATTGGCGATATTTTTGTAAAAATATTCAAATTTCTAAGTATTTTATATAGTTTTTATAAAATTTTGGCGATTTTAAAGGTAAAATAATTTTATCTTAGAGAATTTGGATGAATCATTTTTAAAATAGAGAATCTCATTCTTTGAAAAACCATGGAAAATTAGCCCATGAGCGAAATTTAGCCCCTAAAATCATCCCTAACAGGAATATATTTGAACCTGCACTATGTAATGATTGTTGGGATGCTTGATGTCCTTCAGCTATTTTTGATCTGTAATCATTCTAAGCAGTCCTAACATGAACTCATCGGTGATGCAGAGATAACTGATTCTCCCAGTAGGTCATCATTGTTGGCTTCCCTACACGATTTTTTTCTTTTAAAGTGACAAATAACAATTCCTGTAGCTGCCTACGCTTCATCATGTAAATATTACTATTTGAAGGTGACTATTCTCCTATAAAAAGGGTGTTTTTATTGTTCTTATTTTTATTTTTTTATTTTCATGCTTCGTTCATGACTGAAAGCATGAATGAAGCATTGAAACTTATAATCATATTGCAATTGTATCTAAGGCTTAGGTCTCTAGAAGGGTAAATTCTTACAAATCTTTTAATGAATGTTGTTTTTCTTTGAAGCTTATAATATATCAATAAAACATTTGTTTTCAGTTTCTCTTGGATTATAAGCTATATCTTGAGTACTTGGATAATACACCAAGAATCGATTGGCAATGGACTATAGGTTTGTTTCATTTATAATTCTTGGTAAATCGATTTTGATTTTAAATTTTCGTTATTCTTTGGTTTGTAAAACACATCTTCTCCTAACCTTAGAAAATAAACCTCACCCATTACACAATGATCAGATTCAAACACAACTTGGTCATACCGTGTACTCTATTTGATGTGGAAATTCGAATCGACAGATCCATCATTACAAATGAGAGTCTTGGGTTTCGCTCTGTACTGAGGACACTCATTACCTGAAATGCACGAATTTTCATCGCTTGAAACCCATTATGCTCTTATTTTGGTCATGCTAGGGTAATTGTGGGTTTTTCTCCTTTGTTATTTGCTCTGGCTTCCCTCTGTTTCTACCACCCTTTATGCTCACAGTGAGTTCTAGCTGCCTTCGTGACTGCCTATCCAAACCCTTATGGCCCCTATTGTCCGTGTCGAGGAAAATGGCTCCCAAACCTTGCTTCTGTATGATGATGTGAGTGAAGAACTTAAGAGTCAGGGTTGGGTTGAGTTTCTCAAGAAATTCCAGGGTTATAACATACAAGAAGCCCAAGATTTTTCCCTCACTTTCGATGGATGAAAAGCCAAAGTGGGTGATGTTCAATTAGAAATCACCGAGGAATTTTTGAGCGAGGCAACGGGCCTTCCCCTCAGTGGCCATAAATGGTTTCAAAATTCCAAGTTGGAGGAGGTGCCATGGATTTTGTTCATTACCTCTCAAAAAATCCAGTGTTGTGACCAAGGTATGCCGATATCTCTGTTGAATATTAGGTGGCATGGTTTATTGGTAGTGTTGAGGCAATTCATTACATGTGAAGGTCACTACAACCTTGTTTTCCTTTACCACATAAGATTGCTAATGCATTTCATCATTTTTCAATTAAACATGCCATTTTACTGATTGAGGAGTTTATATAAAATGTCTAAGAGATATAAAGGTAGAGTTTGAATTCCAATTTATTCCACCATGGTTTGATTAGATTGTTGTTAGTCCATCATTTGAATCTATAGGGTGACGATTGGGATACTTTTGTAACCCGCAATGGCTTTGTTACAGTAAACCCTATAGATATTCCTGTGGTTGATAATCTTATGCTAGAAAGGCCTCTTGTTCCTTCCAGTGGCAGGCCAAATTTATTATGCGAAAAACCCCGTGACAGGGCTAAGCCCGATTAGGCTATATTTGAGCAACATGATGCTAGCCCTAGGGTCTTTGAATCTCCTGAGCATGAGAAGTATGTTTTCCCTAATATCATTGCAAAAACCATCAATAAACGCTCATGCAAACTGTCAAAGAAGAATCCAAACATAGGGTTTAATAACAGAAGGGTTGGGAGACTAATCTCAAGGAGCCTACGAAATAGATCAAAAGCTCATGTGAGCTCAATCGAGGCGATCGAGGTCCATGAAAGCTATGATTCTGAGATCGAGAAATTCCTAGCAGATGAAGACCTGAATTACTCTAAACCAGATCTCAGTCAAACTTTTGATTATTTAAATAACCTGCCACCATGCCTAAAACACAACAAAGATTTTCCAGGAAAACTCAGTCAAAAGCCCACAGTGGATAGTGGTATTTTTTTGATGCACAACCATGTGCTTCCTCAACCGACTATCCCAACTCCATAGTGTGAAGTGTGTCTACATTGGATAGGCCAATATTACAAATATGTCCCCATCCTTAAATAGAAGATCAAGACCATTACGGCTCAAAACGAATTATTAACAATTGAAAACCGTGATCTCAAGATCAGTGCAGAAAGGCAAGGAAAACGTTTGAAAAAGATTGGTAATTTCATAATAAAAAATGTTGACTGTGTCAAAGCAGTGATCAACTCTGATATTTTATGATTCGAATTTAGTATTGAGTTGAAAGGTAAGATTTTTTTTTTTTATCTTAGTTATTCTTTTATTTTTATTTTTCTAATTAATATGGATTGAGTTAGATTTCCATTGTTTAAAATAATACTAGCTATAGAATCAACAGATTTTGTAGCTAGTCAATTCTCATGTAAAATTTTGGAAAATATTAGTTAAATAAATATCTAATCTATTCATTTTGTTTTTCTTTCAGGATATCATGTATCTTGTGGTGATCTCATAAGATGGAGCATTTCCAGACTTAGTTAATTAGCCATTTCTTTTGTCTTATTTTGTAAATCATAACAAACTTTCATAATTTTGAAGATTCAGTTTGATATTGAGTGGCTTTTTGGACCCTCTATTTTTGTAACTTGTATATCCTTATGAAATCTGATCCTATCTTACAAGATAGGATGTTTAGCTTACAAGAACTCTTTTAATACTACATATTTTTGTAATGAAGACATCTTAGCCTAGGGCTGAAGGTGGACTATTAATTCACAAACTTGAATGAAACAACAATTTTCATTTTAGATTTAGCTTCCTGTAAATGGTGTTTTCATTTATACTTTGTTTAGCCTGATAAACTAATAGTTTTTTATAGCTTTAGAGTTCATAATCTGTTATGTTTTGGGATAGTTATTTTTTAAATATCGTCCATATTTGATGCTTCAGATATTAACAGCGTGATCATCCATTCAGCTTAAATGACAAGATTTCTCTTTAATTTTTAGTTGAATGATCAAATGCAATGTTGTTACAACCAGATTTATCTTAATGTAATCGCTTGCATTCATAATATCACAAGACCTGTTCGTATCATCTATTCTGTTATTAAAACTCAACTGCCAACACACTATTCTAGATTTATTTAGAATAGTCTCAAGGTTCATTGGAGGTTTCCCTCTTGGACATGGTAGTTGGACGTTCTCTAATAACGTAGATACTTGGATACATATCGCTAACTCACTAACAGGTTAGCTCATTTATATTTTTCTGTCATTTACTTATCACTGAAACTCGAATGTATGTTTTGGCTTTTGACTATCCATACATTTCTGTTTCATAGTATTCTTTTTTGTATTAGTTTAGATTTATAAAGGAAAAACGAAAAAATATTTTTATGTTCTTTCTTTATCTGCTTCCTTGAAGCAATCATTTTTCACATTGAGTTTCGTAATTTTAGATTAAAACTTGCAGTTTGTATATCATGTACATAAGTAAGATAAGTAAATCTTCCGTTTAAATATATCTACAATAGTTACATTATATGTATGTACATATATATATAGTGATTGGTAATTAGTTAGTTATTTCATTTCTTTTATATGTTTCTTTTAGGACTTTTAGATTGGCTAACGTAACCATTAAACCCGTCGGAACGAGTTACACCAAGCAGCTTGGGTTATTTAGACAACCCTGGACCAGACTCGTTCTTCCAGTTGACGAACGGTTATTTTTTCCCGTCAACAAATGACACTAGGAGGGCTTGAATACAATTGATGGAACGTGGAAGTCGTAAGACTCCACCTCCACACACTCGCTCCCCTGTAGTAACATGTAGTCGCTCAGACAACAACGTTACTTCTGAAACAACAACTACCTCAAATGAAAATATGAAGGTTCCTATTGAGACGATAACACCAAATCCTCAAGGTGTCGATGTACAAGAAATCGTTCGTCGGTCACTCTTAAGGACACACAATGCTTTGGCCCGTATTAGAAAACCTAGTAAGCCTCTCAATCAACCTTTAGATTTCTCGGATATCCGAGAGAAACTTGAAGGCATTGGTCTATGTTTATATCCTTTAGGAGATAATACCATAGATCCCGACCATAACCCAACTCTTGCAGCCAAAGGATCTGGTATCCCACCTTCCCCACCTCATTAATCTCCTTCCTCTTCAGGAGGAGAGTCATTTGACGAAGGCAGTTCTTCATCTGAACCATCTCAGCCTTCAACACCACCTACACCCATGGAAAATCAAAACAATCCCATCAGACCTTGGCTCGATCAAGATGTTGTGGTTGTCCCTGGACCCCAACACCCTTTACCAAAACACCCTGAGAAATGGTTACCTAAGTTCGATCCAGATTCTAAGAAAATCGCCAAGGATCATATAAAGAAATTCATTCTAGCCATTAGACTTCGAAGTGTAGAACATGAATATGTAGTATGTATACTTTTTCCTTACATGTTTGAGGGCAATGCCTCTACATGGTATTTTTCCCAACAACCTCACACCATTATATCTTGGGACAAATTCGAGTCCTATTTCCTAGAGAAGTTTGGAGATATAAAATCTCCTGAAGTCTTGGTCATGGAACTCTCTAGCTTAAAGATGAACCCTAAGGAGAAAGTAAAAGATTTTAACCAAAGGTTCCTCATGTTAAAAAATCGAATCCCCACTGATTCAATGCCCACAAAAAGCCTTATTGTGGCATATTACACCAAATCTCTACACCATAATGTAGCAATTTGGGTTTAAAGGTATAAGAAGTCAACATTACTGGAAGCCTTCGAGGAGGCAAGACAAATCGAAAAAAGTATTTTGAGATTGAAATATAATCTTAGTAATGAGCCAGATATAACCCCATCTTCTAATAAGAAAATATAAATTCTTCCTAGGCCTCCCCAAACCAAAACTCAATTAGAAACCTCAGACTTAGAAAGTTTACAAAAGGTCATCCAGAAATTATTGAATTAGGTCGTAGACTTGAAGAGATCAGCTGAAGAAGAATCTTCGAGCAAAGGAAGTTACAAACCTCCTTTCAGAATACCTTTTCCCTCAAACCAACCGAATCCAACCCCTGAGGGTCTAAATTTTGAAATCTTACGATATGCTCTACAGAATATCCTTGAAGCACATGATAACTTAGTCCCCCTTGAGAATTCTAAATATGTGGTTGAAGAAAAAACAGTTGAAGAAGAGGAATCATCTTGCAATGTCTTCAGACATTTTTCCGATAGTATTTTTCAAGCCAATTTTGAAGCTATCCATCCTTACAACACCAGAAGAAAAACTCAGAGTAAACCCTCTTCCAAAATAAGTACTAATGTGCCTCTGAAACAATTTAAACATACTGAAACAAAACAAAATCTAGCAGCCCCAAGTTTAGAATATGATTTGATTGAAGATCTAAAGAAACTTATATCTAATATTTCTGTTTACGAACTTTTTAAGTTTCCTCTTCTTCTGCACAAAATTCTTTAGAACATTGCAGAAAATAGTAAAAACAACAATCTGAATAACAAGAAAATTGCAGAAATCAGTTCTAAAACAACTCAAAAGGTCTCTGCTAAAACAACACTTGAACCCTCAGATAAAAGGGACCTCACTAAAAAAACTATAATAAATGTATATAAAGTAATTTTAGGGACAACAACTAAAAATCCGCGGAATTTTTCTGTTAATACTCGCAAAAATGTCCCACCTTTCTTATTGACTTTTTAAATTTTCAATAGAAATGTACATAATTGCATGGTAGATTATGACGCATCATGAGATGTGATGCCCTTGTCTGTTTGCCAAAAAATCAATGCTGAAGTTCAACCTTCTAGTCTTAAAATCATTTAGCTCGATCAGATGAATGTTAAGGTAATTGGTGAACTAAAAAATGTGCTCGTTAGGCTATCCTCTAATCCTAAGGTTCACCAAATTATTGATATCATTGTTGTTGGCATCCCTGAAGTTTATGGTTTATTCTTAAGCAAGGATTGGTCCGAACAGCTACATGGATACTTTGAAATAGATTGGTCTCAATTGTGGCTACGAAAAAATGGAAAGTCAAACAAAATTAGGATTAATCGTGAATGTTACCTCAAGCACACCGTGATGGATTTGAATGACGCTAATGAACCATTTAATTCTTCCACTAATTCAATCGAAATGAAGGGAATGAACACCTTTTTCAGTAACTTCATGGCTTAAACCTCCCTCATCACCGATCTGGAACAACAGTCGGAGCTCATGACATGCACTTAGTCAACAACTTTTCCAATTGCACCAAACATTCTCGACAAAGAACAGATATGGTCACTTTACATCGATGGATCCAAATCCAAAGAAGGATTTGGTGTAGGATGTGTACTCATTGACCCATCAGGTAATAAATTTTTTATCACCTATCAATTAGAGTTTGAATGTACAAACAACACCACCGAATACGAGACAATTCTGCAAGGACTCAGGAAAGTGGTAGATATGAACGTACATAACTTAATGCTATTCAGTGATTCGGAAATTGTGGTCAAACAGGTAAGAAAATCCATACATTTCCTATCACCACACATGAAAAGTTATCAAACCAAGGTATGGAATATAATTCACAATTTTTATGCATTTAACATCAATTCCATTTCGAGATTAAACAATTCTGAGGCTAATTTATTAGCTAACGTCGCTTCCAAACTTTTTCCCGTAGAAGGTCTTTCTCCAAATTCATTTTCAATTGAGTTATTGTTCAGACCATCAATCCTAGACAACATCACCAACTAGAGAGTGTTTGATGATGATCAGTAGATCATCATTTTTTTTCACATGGAGGACACCTTCCAAGGTGCAGTTATTGATGAAGGCACCCACGATGAAGATCTCTGCAATTTTACAGTAATATCCGAGCCTTGGTGTTTTTGCTATAACTTTTCTTCTACAATGTTTCACAAGGAACGACTTGGAGGATATTTATTATACAAATCAAGGTACGTTGGGTTCAAAACTCAGCTCCCGAGGCCTTATACTTTCGAATATACAGCTTGTACAAGATAGTGTTCTCAAATCATCCTGAACTGAGTCATTGCGGAATTTTTGCTATAATTTTTTTTTTGTAATGTTTCAGACCTTGAACTTTGGAGGCTATTCACAAAAATTAGTAAGGTATCTGTGGTAAAAATTTCATCTTCTAGTTCCTCTTAAATTTGTAGATACACCCTGTGTAATATAGGGTATCTGACTAGTCCTATTGACTAGTCTCAAGAAGGTGTTCCAGGTAAAATAATCGCAACTTCTTCCTAGAGTATCCAAATTGAGTGGGACTGGTTTCATTGGATCATGGATAGTCTATACTATTTCTGGTGTGAGTTTTAGAATTTTATGTCTATTATTTTGTGTGAGGCACGCTATACAAGTGATATCGCCTGGAAAGGCCAAAAATCGACAAGTTGTGGGGAATTTATCGTAAATTCCACTTGGCACATCCAATTTTGATCAGACCTATGGAATTGTAGAGAAGAAATATCAGAGAACTACATAAAATAAATTTTCATACCCAGAAGGGCCAAAACTTGGGAGATACAATAGAGGAAAGATTGTCTAGCAGAACCACCTCAAAATCAAGGTTCAAAAGTGATACTTGGCCAACATGCCACCCAAGAAAGGAAATTCTACACCAAATAAGCCTCCAGAAAATCCTACTTGGAATCTTGATGAAGGTGAAGAAATGCGTAGGGACATAAATGATTTACAAAAGAAGATAATAACAAAATATGAACTAGAAGAGATGATGGAGGGTTTAAAAGGGGAGATCATGGAAGTATTGAAAAATTTCATAACAGAGAAGACACCCGAAAGTGAAAATGCATCCCATGAAATTCATGATGAGGACACAAGGAAGGTGAATCAAGAATGAAGAAACTCCAACTTTGGTTTGAAGACCAACCACATTCCTA
>JASDQU010393782.1:0-10903 GCA_032191745.1 Picea mariana | reverse complement strand
CCCAAAGATGGTGGAAAATTTTCAATTACCAAGAAGCAAGCATGGGAAATCCTGGTTGGTGCAACTGGCTACAGGAGCCAGAAGAAAAGTTAATGAGATGGTTAAGTCATGCCTCATAAACATGAATGGACTAAATATCAGGGCAGATTTGAACATCTTACCCTTAGGTTCCTATTATTGTTTAATTGGGATGGATTGGTTAGACCCACATCATTCTCTATTGGATTGTCATAAAAAAGCATTCACTTTCCTGGATGAAGAAGGTAACCAAAGGAAAGTGCAGGTAATTCCCAGGGCAGTAACTGTTAGAGAAATTTCATCATTACAGCTGAAGAAATGTTATAGAAGGGGATGTCAAATATTTGTAGCTCATATGGAGGAGACACCTAAAGACAAGGTGCCAAATTTGGAGAATTATGCAGTCTTGAAAGATTTTGAAGATGTATTCAAGGAAGTACCAGGACTGCCCTCAAGGAGAGACATTGATTTCTCTATAGATTTGATGCCTGGAGAAATGCCAGTATCAAAGACTCCTTACAGGATGAGTACACTAGAATTGAAGGAGTTGCAAATGCAGCTTGAAGAACTTCTGAAGAAGGGGTATATACACCCAAGTGTATCACCTTGGGGTGCCCCAGTCTTTTTTGTGAAAAAGAAAGATGGAACGTTAAGATTGTGCATTGACTTCAGACAATTGAATAAAGTGACTATTAAGAACAAATATCCTCTACCAAGGATTGATGACCTCTTTGATCAATTGAAGGATGCAAGGATATTTTCAAAGATAGATCTCAGATTAGGATACCATCAGGTAAGAATTAAAGAAGAAGATATTAGCAAGATCACCTTTAGGACATGGTATGGTCATTATGAGTTCACGATGGTACCATTTGGATTGTCAAATGCACCAGCTATTTTCATGTGCTTAATGAATGGTGTTTTCCGAGAGTATTTGGACAAGTTTGTCATTGTCTTTTTGGATAACATTCTTATATATTCCAAATTAGAGGAAGAGAATGAACATCATTTGAGGATGGTGTTACAAGTATTAAGGGAACACTAGTTGTATGCCAAATTGAGCAAGTGCTCATTTTATCATAAACAGATTCATTACTTGGGGCATATCATCTCAGAAGATGGGATAACAATGGACCCTGAGAAGGTAGAAGCCATTAGAGAATGGTCAGCACCAAAGAATGTAACAGAGGTTAGATATTTCATGGGCCTTGCAGTTTTATATATAAGATTCATTGGAGGATTCTCGAAGATAGCACACCCAATCACTTCCTTGCAAAGGAAAGGTATGAAGTTTCAGTGGACAACGGACTGTGAAAGGAGTTTCCAACATTTGAAATAATGATTGACAAGTGCTCCAATACTAACGATCACAGACCCAAATGAAGATTTCATTGTATGCACTGATGCATGTAATGAAGGAATGGGTGGAATCCTTAGTCAAAATGGATTTGTGATATGTTATGAATCAAAGAAGTTGAAGGAGCATGAAAGAAAATATGCCACTCATGATTTTGAGTTGGCAGCCATAGTGCATGCCCTGAGGAAATGGAGACACTACCTCATGGGAAAGAGTTTGAGCTAAGAACAAACCATAGTGGTTTGAAATATTTATTTGATCAGCCAAATCTGAATGCTAGACAAAGCAGATGGTTAGAATTTCTAATCCAATATGAGTTTGATATAAGGCATATCAAAGGGAAAGAAAATAAAATGGCTGATGTACTTAGCATGAGGGTGCATAAGCTTCATGCTACAACCACCAACATGTATCAGATTGATGTTAAAAGAAAAATTTTGGAGGCTGCAAATACAAATCTGCAGTACAGAGAATTGGTAGCAATGCTACAGCAAGGTAAGACACCACAGAGGATGGATAATTATAAGTTGGGAGTAGATGGAATACTGCTGCACAAGAACATAATTTTTATACCAAATTTCCAGGACTTGAAATGTATAATTTTGCATGAGATGAATAATGTTCCTTATGCAAGACACCCTGGATATTAGAAAACCATAATAGTGGTCAAGAGCCAATACTTTTGGCCAAGTATGAAGAGAGAAATTGCAGAATACATCGCTAGGTGTGTGGAGTGCTAGAAAGCTAAAATAGAGCATAGGCACCCAGTAGGATTTCTGCAACCTTTGCCCATTCCTGAATGGAAGTGGGAAGTGGTGACAATGGATTTTATTATGGGATTTCCTAGAACAGGCAAGCTACATGATTTGATTATGGTAGTGGTGGACAAGATTACAAAAACTGCCCATTTTATTCCACTAAAAACTACTCACAAAGCAGCAAATGTTGCTGATATTTTCATGAAGGAAGTGGCACGATTACGTGAAATTCCTAAACCGATTGTGTCTGACAGAGATCCGAAATTCACCTCGAATTTATGGAAAGGATTGTTCAAAGGTGTTGTGGGGTTTTCTACCCTAGAGACTAGCAAGCTAGGGCTTTAAACTTGCATGCAGATCATGACCCTTCAAGAACAACTTTTAACCTCCTACCCAAACCTATAACCCTTTTTCTCAGGAAAACATGGGAAGAATAAACTAACCTTTTTATCGACGGTTGAAGTAGATCCTCCATTGAGCTGTTATCTCCTTGCTGCTGCTACTCCTTCCACAAAGCTTCCTGCAATCAAGACAAAACTACGCATGCATGCTACTGATCTACTAGAGGGTTAGAGATAAAACATAAATCACATAACATAGATGAGACTTATGTATTTGGGATGGGAAAAGCATATTTTTCATTAATCTCAATATGAATCAACTTACAATGATTTTAGAGACCGACCACCGTTCCTCGATCCCGATCCTGGGTTCCTCCTCTTCTTTTGTCCTCCAACTGCTTATGCTTTAATTTCTCCTAAAGCTTGAGGCAAGGCTAAAGGGTTGGGAAAAAATGGACTTGGCAATTTGGCAGAGTTTCTTTTCTATGATTTTTCCTCCTTTGAATAGTACCCCTACCCCTCCTTTTATAGGTTAGAAGGAGCTAGGGTTTTAGGCGAACTCTCGGCCATGCATGGCTGGGAGTTTCAGTTAACTGACAAAAAGCCTTTTGTCCCGGCAGAAACTTTCTTGATTTTTTGCTTTGTTAGGTAAACGCAGGCTGTAGTGGACTAGCCGCGGTCACCTGCATGCAGTAGAAGGCCAGCAAGTGGTCCACTGCGCTCAGTGAGAGGTTAGGGCGCGGGTTGCTTGATTTAAGTGGTTTTTCAAGGTTTTATTCAGCATGGCTTTGGCAAGGAAGAGACATGAGTTGGCTTGATGCCAGGTAAGCTTGTGTGGTGCATTTTAGGGTTATAACAGATGCCCTCTAATGTGTGAGGTCAGAAGAGCATCTGATGGCCGAAATACATTACCAATTGTTTACCAATATGTACTGATATGCTGAATGAGTGAGCCCAGGAATCAGGAATCGGGAAGTGTCGTCTGCAAAAAAATATCAAATGTCTCACCGAGGCGGGCATACCCATGCTCGGGATAAATCAGAACCATGGCTACCAATCAAATACACTGTAGATCCATGTCAAATAACTATAAAGAGTAGCTGCAAACAATACATAGCGGAGCTACATCTCGAAATCAGAAAGATATACATAGAAAGTATCCATCTCTCAGAAGCGGATTCGGCCTGATGGCTGTACTTCAGAGCTCGAGCAACAACTTCAAAGTCTTCTAAAACTCGGGTAGGAGTGTAATATGAGTTTATGACTGCACTACCCAGAGGTCTTCGACGCCTCGTAGGTTATGGACTTGATAATCTTGATGATCGGACTGAAGGCTTCAGTGATTTCAAGCAAAGACTTGATTGGACGTTCAGGATGGCTGGGTATGCAGACACGAGACATATTGCAGAGTGGCCGAATCAGGTTAAGTAATCAAACTTCCCTTGTACAATAGCACGACAAGTGATAAAACTCAGGCAGCATATCTGTTAATCATAAGTCTACGAAGCAGGAGGCAACACAAACTCTCCATATGTTTGGAAGAGTAACCAAACGGTGGAGGACACAACTCAATATAGTGAGAAAGGCTACCTAAGGTCATACTAAATCCCAAAGTCTGATGAATCAAATGGACAGATGTGCTTTATCCAAGGGCAACTCATAATGCTTCCAATAAAGAAAATACTTTTCCCATCCTCTTTTTGGGGTATATTTGATTTTTTTGTTCTTTTTTTTTGATTTGGAAAAAAGAATAAAGGAATATTATGTTACAGTGGAGGAACGAGCATAGAAAACATAGAAGCTCAAGGCATAAGGACAAGACTGATGTTCTAGGAAATGATACTCAGGAAAAATCCTCCAGTGGCCAAAGGTGTTAAAACGCAAAAGAAAACTGTTACTAGGCTTATGGGTAAAGGATGCAAATGCGGTTGATAGAACACACAATGGTAACGTCCTTCCATGTAAGTTTAACGAGCCCAGAGAAGGGAAGCTCGATGATTTTTCATGTTTAGAGAGTCTAAAAAAACATAAAAGGAAACTCCATTGGGGTACCTTTTTCGTCAATAGTCTAGGCGGTTCGAAAAAGGGGTAAACTAGCACCGACTAGACGTCAATTCAAAACCATTTTAACGAGTGTGACAAGGACAAGATCACTCGGCTATTTTTTCAATTTTAAGGAGTCTGAAAAAAGCTTAACTATGGACTCCATCAGGAATGTTCTTCTGGACCGTTTAACGAGTGTGAAAGAATAAGGTCACTCGACAATCTTTTCACTTTTAGGGAGTCTGAAAAGAGCTTAACTATGGACTCCGGGGGGGTTTCTTTTTCGTAAATTTAGTCCCTCAGGCCCTAAAAAGGAATAAAATTATACCTGAAGATACTCTTCTAAAGAATCGGAATTCGATAGAGTATGCCTTTATTCGTACAGTTGACCGTCCGGACCAAAAAAGGGGTAAACTACCATCGGACAGACGTGACTTCAAATGTCAGTTTAATGAGCGTGAAGAGTCAAAAGATCGCTCGGCAATCTTTTCATGTTTAGAGGGTTTGAAAAGGGCTTAAAAGGAGACCCGTTATGTTTTGGGAGTCCGGAGGGTAAGACAAAGAGTGAAAAAGACTCATGCAAATGAGGCTCAAACTCATATTTAGGAAAGACTATACGGACTCCCGAGCCTACTATGTGGTTAGAAACGGCATGGACACCAGAATGCAATCAGGAACTACCTAGGGCATCCATGTTTTGGTAAGCTCTACCACCCAGTTGCGACACTTCTAGAGCAGATATGACGGTTCCGTGGCACAACCGGGTGGAATCGATCCTATATCGTAAAAACAAAAGGCAACGAGATGCAACAATGGGGATGAAATCGAACCCTATATGCTCAGGTTGATTTTTGAATTTTTTTTTATGGACCGTCCTTATGTATATTTTTTTATTTTTTTATTTTTCTGAAACTCAATGAAAAGTGTCCCAATACCCGATCAAATCCCTTCCATATAACTCCAGAACCACCCAAAATGGTTTTTGGTATAAAGAAACTGATAAAAGGGGCCAAAAGGGTGACAAAAAGAGGCCCAAAAAGTCTATAAATAGAAGCTGGCAGCTCATTATCACCATTGTTGATTTGGAAATTGACTCTGGAGCCAAAAGACCCCCTTTGCCAGATATTGCGATTCCAGGAGCTACAGTGGACCAAACGAACTTCTGCTCGGACCAAGTAAGTACAAAATCCCCCATCTTGCATTTCAATACTTTAAATGATGTTTTTGAGTGTGTTTAGGGGGTGGTTGTCGCCCTTTTAGAGGCCGGCCCTAGCAGCCCGCGGGCTGTCCAGAGACAGCCCACGGGTACCCGCGCGCAGAGTCAAGACAGCGTGTGGGTACCCGCGACTATCACCTCGACAGCCCGCGGGTTACCCCCCGCGCAACGAGAAAAAGTTTTGCAAGATCTAATCTCTCCTTTTGACTTGTGATTTTGTAGGATGTATGTGCATTGGAGAGAGAGAGAGCATGAGGCTGCCAATGAGGCAGTAGCTGCAGATCCAAACGTGATGGCCATGCTGACATAGTGTGGTCTCGTGAAGTTTTTCTTATGTCCATTTATGTGCGCACAACCAAGGCTGCTAAATGCCCTGGTTGACTACTGGCATCATGATGCTGAGGCCTTCATGATCGAGGGGCAATCCTTGGTGCCCACCACCGAGGACATCTATTTCTTGACGGGCCTCTCGAGGAGAGGGGAACCCGTCAACCTGCAGACATTTCCTGCGGGGCCGAGCAAAGTCTTGAAGCTGATAGTAGAGTATTGCGTGACTGAGACTAACCAGGGGACTTCCTGGATACCGGTTGGCAGTGTCACCAGCCTTACTCTACAGACCATCCTATCGCTCATTGGGTGAATCACCGGCTCCAAAGTCGTACATCAGGAGTCGCGCACACAGATGAACTGTGCAATTCAGTGCATGAATGCACAAATCTATGACTGGAGTACCACCCTGCTAGAGAGTATGAAAAGGCAATTGACAGATTGCAGTCAGCGCAGGCACAGGAACTTCGGGTTCGGGACTATTCTCTGCTCATTCTTCTTTGAGAGAGTTCCATGTTTTAGTCCTCGGATGACGGTACGAGGACATCTGGGGACATTCCCGACAGTGTGTAGATGGGCAGCATTACTGCCGCGACAGGGTGGCGGAAGGACCATGGAGGCCTTCGATGACGACTTATTTTCTTGGTTGTCACGATAGATCCCCACCATTGAGGACTAACCATACACGGGGATTGACTTCTCCAGAGATCCAACGATGCCAGTGCCTCCTGGTGAGGAGCGAGGGGAGATGGGTAAGTCTCCACCTGTATTGTTTTTTTGTTTGCATATGTACTTTTTATTTCTTTTTGGATATATATCATGTTTTTTGGATAACAGAGTTTCTGATGGGTGAACTTTGTGTTGCGTGCAGATGTGGGACCTATGCGGCCTGCCGATTTTGCACGGAACAGGCGCCACCCACGGCCAGAGGTCGCAGCCGCCGCCGCCAGGGGAGTAGCAGTAGCAGGGAACCCTCCAGCTGGAGAGGCTGAGAGTTGTCTTAGGCGGGTTGAGCGAAACTTCACTGAGCTCACTCGCACAGTTCCCATGATTGAGATAGAGGACTTGCCGCCCTCTATGCAGACTCATATGGTGGGGTTACCTCGGACATGGATCCAATTATTTAGGAGTTTGGGTCGGGCTGTGTATGACTTTAACAGGGCCCACAGGCCCTGAGCCGACTTGTAAACTTTTTATGTGCCTTGAGCACTTATATGTATATATTTTTTGAGGGCTTAAGCCCTAGTGACTCAATATGGCTCCCACTTTTTGAGGCGCTTGCGCCCATCTATGTACTCTGCGGATTTTATGATGTATATATATGATTTTTATTTCTTTTATGTGTCTTTATGGATTATGTGTACAAAATGTATTTACATGTGTTTGATCATGATTTTCTTATGTGTGAGCAAGATGCCAATCTAAAATGTGATTATCTAGAGTATCTGTGATTTGATTTAGACTCCTAGGAACATGAAATTATGTGATATAATCAAAGTTGCGTTCCAAGAGACGTACCCTAAGGAATCGTCGGTGTAAAGTAGGATCGTGCACACGGTATATTCTGTTTAGCTACGACACAACTAGTTGAGCGTCTAGATAGACCCAGAGACGAGAGATACCCAATGACAGAGCATCACGAAGCAACTCAATAACTGCGCTATACTTGGAAACATTGTTTGTGGTGTCGCCTAAGCATATTCCCCCGGAAGATAACAACTGACCCTGTGGTGTAAAGATTACTCAAGCTACAGAGGCAAGCCTCCGCATGTGTCGACTAGCACCATCCGCATACCCAATGAACACCTCGGACTCACTTGACATCTGCCATAGTGACGAAAGACAACATTAATGACACGTCCATGACACGTTTTTCAAAAGAAATTAAAGAAAGTAATAGCACAAAGACTATACATATGTTACAAAAAGTTACCCACAGTGACCCTATGAGTAGTACTTCTTGAGGTAGAGCCCATTTCTAGGCTCTGCCAAAGCATTCCCTTCAAAATCGAACAGATGATAAGCGCCCTTTTTTAACACCTCCTTAACAATGAAGGGTTTGAACCACATGGGTTTAAACTTTCCTGCCCCCAGGGGATCCTTATCTTGGTCGTAAACCAGGACAAGGTCGCCCTCAGAGAAAACCCGACGATGAACGAACCTATCATATTGACACTTAACTCTATTTTTGTGAGCCTCGTTGGCCAGGGCCGCATCGCGACACTATTCATCAAGCTGCTCAAGGTGTACTAACCGTTCTTCTAGCGGAGAAGTGTCTGGCAATAACTATACTGCCAATTTTAGAGATGGAATTTGACATTCGATGGGCAAGACTGCCTCCAACCCATAAACGAGTTGGAAAGGTGAGAAACCGGTTGCAGTCTTAACTAATGTTCGGTAAGCCCATAATGCTGAGTATAACATCAAATGCCAGTTAGACTTGGATGAGTTGATGGTTCGCTGTAGCATTGTCTTAAGCATTTTGTTAATAACTTCCACTTGCCCATTGGCTTGGGGATAATAGGGTGATGAGTGTTCCTGCCGTAACCCAAGATTTGACGTTAAATCGGTCATCATTTGATTCTGAAAGTGACTACCATGGTCAGTGACAATCTCTCTCGGGACTCTGAAACATGCTATAATCTGGTTAAATAAGAAGAGAGGTACAGTCTCTCCATCATATTTGAACGTCGGCATAGCTTCGACCCACTTCGTGAAGTAGTCGACAGCCACAATGATATAGGAATGCCCCCTGGCTGACGGGGAGTTGCAAGTAGTGTAATCAATCCCCCACTTGGTGAAGGGACTGATGGTGATAACAGGAAACATAGGAGCTGGATGTGCCCTCATCTTTCGTGAGAAGATTTGACACGGATGACACTTCTTGACCGACTCGATACAATCTTTTATAAGCGTGGGCCAAAAGTAACCTGCTCGTAAAATATTTTGGGCTGTTGCCAACCCAGATAAGTGACCGCCACAAGCTCTTGTATGACAATCGTTGAGCACTATGACGGCCTCCTCATGAGTGAGGCATCGATGCAAGATACCATCTACACTACGCCGATACAAGGTATCACTGAGTATAAGATAGTTCTTGGCCTGATGGTGTATCCATCGACGCTCATCACGAGAAGCAGAGGTAGGACACTTCAAAGTCTGGAGATAGATCAGTATGTCTCCGTACCAGAGATCAGATGATTCAATCAAAAACATATCACCCTGGATAGGCGATTCCTCAGGCACAACATCACCTGACTCAACCGGATGTTCCGAAATAAGTTCTGCGAAGACCAGTGACTTCTTGGACTTGGCTGAAATGAAGTCTAAGTCAAACTCTTGGAGGATGACCATCCATCTACTGATTTTCCTGCCGATAATGCGTCGTGTCAACATGTACTGAAATGGATTCACGATGGCCACAATGGTAGTTTTACGAAACATAACACAGTGACGGAACCGTTGGACAGCATGTACGGCTGCCAACGCAAGTTTTTCGAGATGGGTGTAATTAAGTTCCGGTCCTACGAGGCCTCGGCTCAGGTAATAGATCACGTATTCAGAAAATGAATCATCCTTCTGAACTAAAACCATGCCTATGGTTGACTCTGCGGCAGCCAGATATAATAGGAAATCCTTGTTATAATTCGGTGGCCGTAGCAGAGGTGCAGTTGTAAGGGCGTGTTTCAATGCATCGAAAGAGCACTGTGCGGCTTCGTCCCAGAGAAAAGGAACGTCTTTCTTCAGTAAACGCATGAAGCCCTTGGTGATTTCGGCATAGTTGGCAATGAAGCATCATAAGAAGTTCGCCTTGCCTTGAAGACTTTGAAGTTGTAAAATTGTGCGTGGGGGGGGGGGCAACTGGAATATTGCCTCCACCTTAAGAGGATCAACCATGATCCCCATTGTTGAAATGATGAAACCTAACAAACATCCTGACGTGACGCAAAATCTACACTTGTTGGGATTTAAGCGAATCCGGAAGTAGCGACAGCGCTCGAAGATTAGTCGGAGGTGCATTGGATGATCCTTGTGCTTGCGAGAGCGTGATGCTAAGTCATCTAGATAAGCCTCGACTATATGTTTGAGGTCATGAAATGCAAAAGACATGGCCCGCTGGAAAGTGGCTCCCACGTTCTTGAGACCAAAAGGCATTTTGCGATAGGCGAATGTACCCCACGGACAAATGTGTTATAACCCTAAAATGCACCATACAGGTTTACCTGGCATCAGGCCAACTCATGCCTCTTCCTAGCCAAATCCATGCTGAGTAACTCCTCAAAAAACCACTCAAAACAAGAAACCCGCGCCCTAACTTCTCACTGGGCGCGGGCATCCGCCTGCTGTCCTCTTACTGCACGCGGGTATCCGCGGGCTAGCCTAAAACAGCCCGCGAGTACCTAACAATGCAAAAAATCAGGGAAGTTTCCGCTGAGACTCGGGGCTTTTTGTCAGTTAACTGAAACTCTCCGCCATGCATGGCCGAGAGTTCGACTAAAACCCTAGCCCTTCCTAGCCTATAAAAGGAGGGGTAGGGGTACTAGTCAAGGGGGGAAAATCATAGCAAAGAAACTCTGCCAAATTGCCAAGCCAGTTCTGTCCAAACTTTTCAACTTTGCCTTAAGCTTTAGGAGAAATACTTGCAGCAGTAGTTGGAGGACAGAAAGGAGAGGAAGAGCCCAGGATCAGGATCGTGGAACGGTGACCGGCCTCAGAAAGCATTGTAAGTTGATTTATATTGTTGGTAATGAAAAAGATACTTTTCCCGTCCCGAAACACATGAATCTCATCTTCATTATCTGATTTATGTTTTATTTCTAACCCCCTAGTAGATCAGTAGCAT
>JASDQU010393780.1:616-10968 GCA_032191745.1 Picea mariana | reverse complement strand
TTGGTTTTTACCTTTTTTATCCAGGTTTCTCCTTTGAAAATTATTTTTGGCTTCTTCAACGGGTTGAACAATTAGACATCTGAAATGAGGTGAGTCACTTTCTATTTTGATTCAATTTTAATTTTAGGTAAAGAGATTTAAATATATTTTATTTATTATTTATTTTAAGTTTCATAAGTAAAAGTTGATTTGAGAGACAAAGTCAATCCATAATAATAATTGTTACATCTTTTTTCTTTTCTTTTCAATATGAGCACTCCACCACCTATTCCAAAAACTTAGCCTAACAAGGGGAGCCCCCCCCCCAAATCACCCTAGAGATCCTTTACGATTATATGGAATCAATAGAAAAAAGAAGAGAAGAGAGAGATGCCAAAATCCAAATAGAGTTAGAAACATTAGAAAAAAGGAGTGAAGAGAGAGACATAAAAATCCAAATAGAGCTAGAGGCAATGATTGATAAAAAAATTAAAGATACCATTCAAACTCAAATAGATGATATATTCTTAGGGTTCAAGAGTGAATTGCGGACAATGAAGGATATAATTCAAGAAATGGAAAAACATAAACAATCAACCCAAGAAGGAGGGGTTGAAGAAAATCACAACTTGAGAGATAAGATTGTTGGCGCGAATTTGATCAGACCAGAGTCCTTCTCAGGTTACCAACAAAAGGTACTGTGTAGTCTAGAGCGCTGGCATTTTCATCTCCTCCGAAGAGAAGAAGTCTCACCTAAAGCACTGCTGAGACAGATAGATAGGGAAGGGTAGGGAAAAGACTAAAGAGGATCCATGGATCATTCAGAACTCATTCCTGTTCTTGCGCAAGAGACAACATCAGATTTGAAACATCTAAATGCAATGATTGAACCTACTTGCGTTACGAGCAACAATTAAACATAGAGCCATCAAACAGAACTCATAAGCCATAAAGAAACACTGTAATGCATAAGTAAACATACAAGACACATCATATTTGAAATTATGGTCCTTCTTTATATTATCTCCAGGATATTTCTTTCATTACAGACTCAAAATTACCCCATAGGATTCATTACAGAATCTTGCCTTTTTCCTCTCGAATTACAGTAAGTTTCAACAACTAAAACCCAAAACTCGGGTGACTCTGATCAACATGACTCAACCCCAACCCGACTGACTCATGCACTACTGAACTAATAGACAACCAACAACTGAATGCATCAGCCAATTCAACGAACAAACTTAACGAACGAACCCTTTTACAATTATATTCAGCCCTATATATAGTTAGGCTATGTCTTCCTTCTGGGATCACATGCTTCCTTGTTATGTTGCAACTGTTTGTTGCTTAGTTGGTGTTGCGTTGGCTTCCACAACTTCTTTCTGTTACTCTTTCTTCTAGCCTTTGATGAAGTTTGCGCAACTTGTGCTTACTCAAAACTTGCGCAATTATTTCCCAAAAACAAAGGGCCCAACAGGCTTCGACCACAATCCTCGACTCATCCTTGAGTCAAGCACTTGGTTCTTTCACATTCTCTAGGAGAAATTGTTGTTTTCCCTTGTCTGGCTTTTCTTCTTCTTTGAGCTCTTTTTTTTGTGCCTTTTCTTCCTTTACCTCCTCAAACAAAGGGCCCAATTTTGGTACCAACTCTAAGTCTCAGTGCTTTACTCCTCGAAATCTTTCAACTTTGTCCTTCCATTTTCGAGTGAGGACATAACCAACATCCCCTCCTCCACCAAGAAAAATTTAATCCACAGGGGGGATTTCTCTTAACAGTCTTCCCCTTGTGCCTTTCTTGAAAATTTCCTCTGCCCGCGAAAAAGATTGGTGGTTCTCAGCGAAGAATTCAATTATATATCCCTCTAGCGTGGTGCAAGCCCAGAAATCCACAACTTGCGTGACTGGGCAATCCAACCTCTGGAATGATGCTAACTTGTCGGTATCCCACAGACAGATCTTCTTGACCCATCCCTGGAACTTTGGAGCTTCTTGGAGTCTCTTTATCCAGTGAAAAATTCTTCCAGGAATTTAATCGAGAAAATCTCGTACTGGTCGGTCGATCTTTCTGAGTAAAAGATTGCTTCACACCTGTTTCCCACTGATTTCATACTTAGCTCCGCTTCTTTCCATATGAAGGCATTACAGTTCCTTTCCCACCATTGATCAATGCCAGATCTATGGATCGACAATAGCATTCTTCCTACAAGTTCCCTTTTTACACAGGTCCCGGCAACATAACCATTTTGTTGGCGTGAATTTGATCAGACCAGGGTCCTTCTCAGGTTACCAACAAAAGGTACCATGTAGTCTAGAGCGTTGGAATTGTCATATCCTTCGAAGAGAAGAAGTCTCACCCAAAGCGCTGTTGAGACAGATAGATAGGGAAGGGTAGGGAAAAGACAAGAGGATCCATAGATCATTCAGAACTCATTCATGTTCTTGTGCAAGAGACAACATCAGATCTGAAACATCTAAATGAAAGGATTGAACCTACTTGCGTTGCGAGCAACAATTAAACATAGAGCCATCAAACAGAACTCATAAGCCATAAATAAACACTGTAATGGATAAGTAAACATACAAGACACATCATATTTGAAATTATGGTCCTTCTTTATATTATCTCCAGGATCTTTCTTCATTATAGACTCAGAATTACCCTGTAGGATTCATTACAAATTCTTTCCTTTTTCCTCTCGACTGGCAACAAGTATCAACAACTAAAACCCAAAACTTGGGCGACTCTGCTCAATATGACTCAACCCCAACCCGACTGACTCATGCACTATTGAACTAATAGACAACCAACAACTGAATGCATCAACCAATTCAATGAACAAACTTAACGAACAAACCCTTTTACAATTATATTCAGCCCTATATATAGATAGGCTATGTCTTCCTTCTCAGCTTGCATGCTTCCTTGCTCTTTTGCAACCATTTGTTTCTTAGCTAGCGTTGTGCTAGCTTCCGTAACTGCTTTCTGTTACTCTTTCTTCCAGCCTCGGATGAAGTTTGTGCAACTCGTGCTTACTCAAAATTTGCGCAATTTTTTCCCAAAAACGAAGGGCCCAACAAGGATTAAAGAGCTAGAAGAAAAACTAACCAACAATTTGACCCTCATTAATATGGAAAACAAATTGGATATCAAACCCATCAAAGAGAAAATGAACACACTAATTGCACTGGACCATGAGCATAACAAAAGAGCCTTGAACCTCATAATTTTTGGTATAATATAACAACAAGAGGAGGATACGCTAGCAATAGTAAAAGAAGAATTAAAAAACAAATCACAAATTGATACTACTTACATCATAAAAGCAAAGAGGCTAGGAAAAATAATTGATCATAAAGATAGGTTGATTTGTGTCAAAGTAAGTTGTAATGACCATAAATATAACATACTTAGTAAATCTTCGAGCTTAAAAGGGTCAGGAATATTTATAAATGAAGACCTCATTCCCGAAGACCAAGTTGAATTAAGGAAGGAAGTTCAAAAGGTAAAAGAAGACAAGAAAGAAGGAAAATGGGCAAAAATTAGTAATCAAAAATCTATTGTTAGGGATAGAGACTAGAAGGATAATAATAAATAGGAATTTGGGACACTCGAGATCCTTTTTTGGAATTGTCATGGCTTTCCATGGCGCAAATGTCCTATGATAAGTTGGATCTCGAGTGATATTGATATTATCTGTCTAGTCAAAACTTGGGAGCATGAGGAGTCTAAGGTCCCTAACATGGAAGGATTTGTCTTGTGGTCGGCATGGGACAAAAAATCCCATCGTAGAGGGATATGAGGCATAGCTTGTTATATTAGAAAGAACATTTCTCCTCACATTCAACTTCATAAGATTGACCCTCTTAATCAATACATTTGGATAGAAATTTCAGACACCAATGCTAAGAAGATGTATATAGCAATTTGTTATTTTGCACCTATTAATTATACTTTTTATAAGAAAAAAAATCTAGATAAAAATTGTCCCTATAATAATTTAGAACAAGATATTTATAATTTGAAAAATGAAGGTAATATCCTCCTGCTATGGGACTTTAATACTAGGACTGCAACTAAACACGCTACTCGTTTAAGTAATGACTCCAACCATAATCCTTTATGGCTAGATGAAGACCTTGTTTTATCTAATAGTTACAAAAGAAGCTCTAAAGACCTATTTAAGAATTTGTTTGGTACTGAGTTGGTCAAGCTCTACAGCTCTCAAGACCTAATAATTTGCAATGGAGTAATGAAGTGGCCAAAATCCAACCAGATGACTTGTATTCATGGGCTAGGTAGTAGTGTTGTATATTATGTGATATTTGATATCCCTGTTTCCAACCAAATAACAACTTTTGACCTTTTAAATGACCATGATCCTGACTCTGATCATAAACCTTTAACCCTAACTCTAAAATTTTCCATGCATAGGAGCACCATTGAAGAGAATTATGATAATCAAAGGAATTTGCACTTTGACAAAATTAAAGTTTACATTTTCTTAAAGAATTTAAATACTAAATTAAACCTCCTAACTTATAAGGACAACATTAAAGAACTCTATCATAATTTTACAACTACCCTTTCCACTTCTATTAACAAGTTCTCTTTCGAGCTGTCCTATAAAAAGAATAAAAGAATGACCAACCCTTGGTATGATAAATAATGTAAAATTGCTAGGAAATCCATTATGGATGCTTCTAATGAGTCCTTAAAACTCGATAAGATCAATACGTACAAATCCCTAATTAAAAGGAAAAAAAAATACTATATCAATAAAAGGCAAAAGCAACTTTCACAACTATACAAGTTGGATCCTAAGAAGTTCTGGAGCCAAATTCTAAAACACAATACTAAAGAAAATAATAGGATTCCCTTAAGGGACTAGAATTCCTACCTTAAAAGTCTTTACAAGTTCCCTAATGCCATGGACACCATTTCTATTGTCCCTACAAAGGAAGAAGTTTTTTCTTTAGATGACATAGAGTTCGGGGTTAAGCGACTTGCAAATGGGAAAGCTAAGGACATTGAAGGCTACCAAGCTGAAATTTTTAAAATTGGAGGACCAATCCTTATCCCTCACATACACAAGCTCTTCAATTTAGCAGTTAAGCAGGGCTTCCCTAAACCCTGGATGCTAAACCTCCTTGTTTCTATTTTCAAACATGGGGATAGAAACATTCCCTCTAATTATAGGACCGTTATGATTAGCCCAATTTTAGCCAAGCTTTATGGAATTATTTTGGAAAAGAAGATTAGCCTTTGGCTAGAAAGTCACGGTAAAAGAGCTAAAGGCCGGTCCGGGTTTAAGAGATATCATTCAATCGTGGACTATCTTGTTACCTTTAGGATCATTGAAGAGGAGTTTCAAAATACTAAAACCAATCTTTTTTGTTGTTTTGTTGACTTTAGAAAAGCTTTTGACATGGTTCCTAGGAAAAATCTTTGGAATAGGTTGGAAGAGATAAAAGTGCCTCTCGAGTTGAGGGCTGCTGCAATAAGGGTGTATGAGAAAGTTATTGCTAAGTTTAAAAACACCGAGGGCAGGTCAAAAGAGATTAACTACAATATCAGAGTCAAACAAGGCTGTCCCTTGTCCCCTACCCGTTTTGGCATATACATTGACAAGTTAGAAGAATGCTTGGAAAAAGCAGGTTGTGTCAGCCCCACACTCACTGGTATAGTCATCAATCTTCTTATTTATGCCGATGATATCATTCTTATGGCAAGGAGTCCCCATGTGATCCAGAAAGATCTTTTAATGACTGTGGTTGAGTTATTAATTACACGTGTTAATTAACCATTTATGAAGCTGAATGAAAGAGGAAGGATTTAATGAAGAAACATAGCAGCCATAAAATTTTATACAGATCTGAACTGAAGAAATAAGAATAACAAACCATAACAAGCGAAGTGATAACGAAGTTCGGCACAAAATTTCCTATGTCTCCGGGCCTTTGTCTCGGTGGGGGAGGCTTCTTTATTAATTCTTCAATGCTTTCAAATTACATAAAAAAGTACATCAAATGGATCTCATACTGGTCTCACTGTGTTCTGCTCGACCTCAGAAATCCACCACAACTGGTGGCACTGGAAAAGACTGAGTGTAGCTCCTGGAAACGACCTGCAAAGTTATGCTCCTCAACAACTCCCCTGCATAAAAATGGCTTTGTATTTGCTTTGCTTCAGCATAAATCTGATATGAATGTCCCCCATGGCCTCAAACATGCTTGGTTTTTATAGATCTGGAGTTGGTTAACATTCCCCAACTTCCTCCCAAAATCTGGCCTCCAAAAAGGCCCAATATCCCCCCCCAAATGGGCAAAATCCTCCATTAACAGGCCAAAAATCAATTAAAAATCCAAAAACCATAGGAAATAACCCACTTTTGTTTAATTATAGGGATTATCCCCCTTTATTGGTGCACACCCCCTTAGTTCGGTCATATGGAAACTAAATATGGCCAAGCGCCAACCCAAAGGGTTGTTCGTTGACCCATTCTCCAAAATTTTAGGTCATATCAAAACCCCCATAAAATTGGGAACTATCCCCCATTTCCCATGCTAGGTACTAAATCTCGATCATATATTAATGTGGTTAGAACCTTAGCCCGTGGCCCCCGCACCCGTGGCTTATCCTGGAAGCTTTCGCGCATTTGTGGAGGCGTAGACATATCAGTTTGCATAAATCCGTGGGTTGGGGCCTAGCCCCAGCCCTTTTCGCCCCCCAATTAACAGATTATAATACTTTAAATATTATAATTTGGTTATGACATAACATGTACTATTATGGCGCAGTGGCATTCGCCCCTTCCAACAGGTCACGAGTTCAAAACTCGGGGAGACCATAATTTTTGCATACAACCAAATGAACCAACCACGGGGTGCCACATGGCACTCCCTTATTCATCCACAACAACTGCCATGTGTCATCTCGTGGTTGGACCACATCTGCTACCCAGTAAAAAACTGTACTTTCCACTTGTACTTGCAACTGTCTGCCACGTGTCACTGTATCTGCTGTTGTTTGCCACGTGTCACTGTATCTGCTGTTGTTTGCCACGTGTCACCATATGGTTGGGCCATGTGGCACCTGTCCGAGCGTGCCACGTGTCACCCTTCCAATGGTGACACATGTCACTTTATGGCTCATCCATGTCAGTTGTATGAACAACCCACTGTGCCTCTGCCACATAAGCGTTGACTTTTGACTTTTGAATTTTGACTTTTAGCTATTTGGGAATCTGATCAGAGTGCGATAACTCTCGCATATGGATCCCATTTGAGAAAATAAATATATGGCTAGAATCAACGCGACAAGTCGGTCACAATGGAATTGGTTTCATCAGATTTCGAGAACTTTCATTTTTGAGCCTTTTCTGGACCAGGAAGCCGCCTGGATCTGATTCTGGATCACACCTCCCCACTAAAGGACCTTTTGGTCCCCAAAAGGTTACAAAAATGGACTTTAACTGATTACATACTCATAACGAGAAAAAAAAAACACAATGCTGTACAAAAATGATGTTATAACAGGTCATCATTTCAACATGTGTGATTACATTAATGGAAGCAAAATACAATGAAGTTGAGACATCCATTTCTGAAAAAACCAAGTGGTTGGTTTCTTTTCTTCACGGTGTTCCTCTTTCTTTGTTGGTAATATTTCCTCCTTCGCGAGTACATGGGAAATCCTTTTTTCCTTTCTCGGACGAAGCTTCAGATTAAACTTCCAACAACTAGCCTTTTGATGTCCACCCTTGTTACAAAACGTGCAATGAGTTTTTGGCATCCAAACCTATTCACCCTTCTCTTTCTTCCATTGTAGAGTTGAGCCTTTATGTCGTGTTTCCTTCCTGATCGACATAGGTTTCCTGTACAAATTTTTTCTCTTCCAACACTTGGAAACACAATGCTTGGGTGAATGACAATAAGTACATGGATAACAATTCCACAAGTTCCAGATTACTTGATTATGCTTATTATAATCAAAAGGAGAATTGGTAAAAACATAACCATTATACCTTCCATGCTGATCTTCACTTTGCTTTGGAGACGACTTGCATTCACTACCACAATCCCGAAGTGATGCGCCATTACCTTTTGTGAAGTGTTCCTGCAATGTCTTAAGTTGGCCATTTGAAGCATTACTTGCTTCCGAAGTTTTGGAACCAATCTTGGAAGATGTTCCAAGCTCCACTTCGCCATATCCCAATCTTAAGTATCGAGGCCTTTCCACAACCTCAATGGGATTAACAATTTCTTGACCTTTACATCCAAGGCCCTTCCCTTCTTCATAACCCATCTTGGTTAGTATTCTCAAACCTACACCTTTTGTATGTTTTTCAAATGCACCAAAACCAACTTGATGAGAATGAGGAGACTTTGATGAATGACCTTCACTGCATAACTCATATTTGTTTTCTGAAACAGATGTAGAAGGCACTTACTTCATTCTTCTTTGTTTTTGTTGTTCTTTGAAGATTTCACTTGAACCGTGCTCTTTTGTTCCAAGTAGTCTTCATACAACACTTTCACCATCTCGGCCATGGAAAACACTGAATTTCTGAACTCTTTTTCATATTGAGAAAGTCCTCCTGTAGATGCCATTTTCTCCCTTGAGATGAGATCTTCCCTGGTTAACATGCAAAACTCAAATTCCAAATGTCAACTAGATCTGATACCACTTGATCCAGAAAGATGTTTTAATGACTATGGTTGAGTTATTAATTGCATGTGTTAATTAACCATTTATGAAGATGAATGAAAGAGGAAGGATTTAATGAAGAAACATAGAAGCCATACAATTTTATACAGATCTGAACTGAAGCAATAATACCAGTAAACCATAACACGATTAGTGATAACGGAGTTCAACACAAAATTGCCTATGTCTTCGGGCCTTTGTCTCAGTGGGGGAGGCTTCTTTATTAATTCTTCAATGCTTTCAAAGTACATAAAAAAGTACATCAAATGGATCTCATACTAGTCTCACTGTGTTCTTCTCGACCTCAGAAATCCAACACAATTGATGACATTGAAAAAGACTAAGTGTAGCTCCCGGAAATGGCCTGCAAAGTTCTGCTCCTCAACAGATCCCCTGCATAAAAATGGTTTTGGGTTTGCTTTGCTTCAGCATAACTCTTCTTTGATTGTCCCCCATGACCTCAAACATGCCTAGTTTTTATAGATCTGGATTTGGTTAACATTCCCCAACTTCCTCCCAAAATTTGGCCTCCAAAAAGGTCCAATATCCCCCAAAAATGGGCAAAATCCTCCATTAATAGGCCAAAAATCAATTAAAAATCCAAAAACCATAGGAAATAACCCACTTTTGTTTAATTCTAGGGCTTATCCCCCTTGACTGGTGCACAACACCTTAGTTCGGTCATATGGAAACTAAATATGGCCAAGCGCTAGCCCAAAGGGCTACGCGCTGGCCCATTCTCCGAAATTTTATGTCATATCAAAACCCCCATAAAATCGGGAGCTATCCCCCATTTCCCATGCTAGGTACTAAATCCTGATCATATATTAATGTGGTTAGAACCTTAGCCCGTGGCCCCCGCGCCTGTGGCTTATCCCGGAAGCTTCCGCACATTTGTGGAGGCATAGACATATCAGTTTGCATAAATCCGTGGGCTGGGACCTAGCTCCAACCCTTTTCGCCCCCCAATTAACACATTATAATACTTTAAATATTATAATTTGGTTATGACATAACAACTACAATTATGGCATAGTGGCATTCACCCCTTCCAATAGGTCACGAGTTCAAAACTCAGGGAGACCATAATTTTTGCATACAACCAAACGAACCAACCACGGGGTGCCACATGACACTCACTTATTCGTCCACGAAAACTGCCATGTGCCAGCTCATGTTTGGACCACATCTGCTACCTAGTCAACAACTGTACTTTCCACATGTACCTGCAGCTGTCTACCATGTGTCACTGTATCTGGTACTGTCTGCCACATGTCACTGTATGGTTGGGCCATGTGGCACCTGTCTGAGTGTGCCATGTGTCACCCTTATAGAGGTGACACATGTCACCTTCTGGCTTGTCCATGTTAGCTGTACGGCCAACCCACTGTGCCTCTACCACGTCAGCATTGACTTTTGAATTTTCAGCTGTTCGAGAATCTGATCAGAGTGTGATAACTCTCGCATACAGAGCCCATTTGAGAAAGTAAATATATGGCCAGAATCAGCATGACGAGATGGTCGCAATGGAATTGGTTTCATCCGATTCCGAGAACTTTCATTTTTGAGCCTTTTCTAGACTTGGAAGCCTCCTAGATCCGATTCTGGATCACCATGATCTTGAAAAGCAACTAAGAATCCTCAAGGATTTTTGCTCCAATAT
>JASDQU010393778.1:0-10865 GCA_032191745.1 Picea mariana | reverse complement strand
TTTTTTCCAAGATATACTTGAAGAGTGGATATCATCAAATAAGGATGAGAGAGGGATATGAATGGAAAACAACATTCAAGACAAATGAAAGATTGTTTGAATGGTTGGTCATGCCATTTGGATTGACAAATGCACCAAACACATTTATGATATTGATGAATGAAGTATTGAAAGACTTCATAGGAAAATTTGTAATAGTATATCTGGATGACATATTAATCTTCAGTAAGACAAAGCGATAACACTTAAGACATATGACATCAGTGATGGAAAAGTTGTAGGAAGAGAAATTGCTGATAAATCTGAAGAAAAGTTCTTTTATGAAGACATAACTCCTATATTTGGTTTTTGTGATCTCTTCAAAAGAATTGAAGATGGATCCATAAAAGGTGAGAGAAATCAAAGAATGGCCATCGCCAAGCAGCATATTTGAGGTAAGACATTTTCATGGATTAGCAAGCTTTTATAGAAAGTTTATCAGAAATTTTAGTGGTATATGTGTGCCCATGATGGACACTGTGAAGAAGAAGCACACGTCCTTTATTTGGACTGAGGAAGATGAAAAAAGTTTCAAAGTGTTGAAGGAGAAGATCATAGAACAACCAATTCTGGTCTTACGAAATTTTGGAAAAAAATTTCAAGTAAAATGTGATGCAAGTGGATTATGTATTGGAGCAGTCTTGAATCTGGATAATAGGCCAGTTGCTTATTTCAGTGAGAAGTTGAATGACACCAAGAAGAATTATTCCACCTATGAAAAAGAATTTTATGTAGTGATTCAAGCTTTGAAGAAGTGGAGACACTATCAAATACCTAAAGAATTTGTCTTGTACAGTGATAATCAAGCTTTGCAATGTATTACTAGAAAAGAAAAGTTGAATCAGAGACATGGTAAATGGGTAGAATTTATGCAAAATTTTACTTTTGTTATTAAACATAGTGCTAGAAATACTAACAAAGTTGCATATGCTTTGATAATGAGGAGTTTGATTGTAGATGAATTCCAAGTGGAGACCTTAAGGTTTGAACACCTCAAGGAAATGTATAAAGAAGATGTAGATTTTAAGGAAGATTATGAGGCATGAAAGAATCCTTTATTGGGAGACAAAAGCTCATGGACTCAATATTTGACCCACGATGGATTATTGTTGAAGGGAAGCCAATTTTTCATACCGAAATTCTCAATGAGAGATAACCTGATGAAGGAGAAACACAATAGAGGTTTAGCTGGACACTTTGGTCATGTTAAGACATTTTCACAGCTGAGTAATTCATATTATTGGTCGAGCATGAGGGAAGAGGTGAAAAGGTTTGTGAAAAAATGCAAAATTTGTCAATATGCAAAAGGAAGGCAACACAACACTGGTTTGTATTACCGATTCCAGAAAGGTCGTGGGATGCAATCAATATGGATTTTGTTTTGGGATTTCCATGAACTCAAAAGGGAGCGATTCCATATTTATTGTGGTGGATAGATTTTCAAAAATGGCACATTTCATACCATTCTAGAAGAAAAACGATGCTACACACATAGCCAATTTGTTTTTCAGAGAAGTAGTGAGACTACATGGATTGTCGAGAAGAATAGTCTTAGACAGGGACAACAAATTTGTAGGATAATTTTGGAGGAATGTATGGAAGAAGCTGGGGAAAAAGTTTTCCTTTAGTTCAACATATCACCCTCAAACAGATGGACATACTAAAGTAGTAAACATGAGCCTAGGAAACGTGTTGAGAAGTTTAGTTACTGAGAAAGGTCATCAATGGGATCAGATTCAGGCACAAGAAGAATTTGCATTCAACAATTCAGTGAACAGAAGAACGAGGAAAATTACATTTGAAATTGTGTATGGTATACAACCAAGAGGGATTATAGAATTGAGAGATATGAATCAAGATGAGTTCAGAAGTGCTAGAGCAGAGGATTTTTTAATAGAGATGCAAAAACTCCATGACAGGTTCAAAGAACAACTACAGAACAACAACCAGAAATATAAGAACAAAGTTGATAAAAATAGGAGAGAAGTTCAATTCAAAGTTGGAGATGAAGTTTTAGCTCATTTGAGAAAAGAAAGGTTTCCAAGGGGAACATATAACAAGTTGAATATGAAGAAGATAGAACCATGCAGTATTCTTAGAAAATTCACATCCAATTCTTATGAAATTAAGTTGCCAGACAATGTTGGGATATCACCGATATTCAATGTTGTAGATCTGTATCCTTACAGGAGAGATGAGGTAGGAGAATCAGATGATCAAAAATAAGTTCAGTGGGAAGAACAATTTCCCACAACAGAAAAATCTCAAATGGAGAAAAAAAATTGAACAATGAGATGGAAAAAAGACCAGGAGAAAGACATATCTTGAATCCTTACTAAAGTGGAAAGATCATCCAATGGAAGATGCAATATGGGTCACAAAACCTGATATTTTGAAGCAAGGAAAGATAGTGCAGGAGCTCATGGATAGGAGTCCATTAAAATTTTAACCAGAGGAGTATGATGCAGGAGCATCGCCTTCAAAGTAAAAAATGCAAGCGTAGAGGCAAAGGAAGGACATCTCAGCATGTCAAAGTTTCAAATAAGAAATTAACTCAGAATTGAATCACGTTGTTGAGATATTTTTGAAAGATGAATTTTTAAATATGTCGTGTTTGTAAATTAGTGAAGGAATGTAAGGGGTTATAGATATTGAGTGTGGAATCTTATCTGGTAATAACTGTTAGTTATTATAATTGGACAAAGTAGGTAACCACTAAGAGTTTGATAGGATAGGTTATAGATAGGACGATGAGAGCTCGTGGAGCTATTACTTAGATAGTTTGTTGTTGTATTGTAATAGATAGAATATAATATTATGAGGATAGAGAGAAGGAGATAGAGATCAGTAGAACATAGTAGAGTAGAAGAAATACTATGTAATTTGTTTTCATGAATGAATAGAACAAACAGAATTGTCCCAAATCCTTGGATTGTGTTCATCTTAATGTGTGATTGAATGAATGTTACATTATGTATGTGTTCTTTAGTTTATTTCTTTCATGTATGATTGTTCAAGAGTTTGATTGTATGAGTTCGTGATGAAAATAGATTAGTTTAAATTGTTTATGTTCTGACACTCATATGAAATGTGTGCATCTTGAACGCAAAGAGTGTGTCGATTGAGTCTCACGGTGATTCAAAGAAGCTCAGGGAGAGGAAAGGAAACTTAGACCAGGTGCAAGGTGTGAACAACATCAAAGAGCGACCAAGCGTCGAAGAAACTGAAACAGAGGAACGCCAGGTGGGTGAGAAGAATTTATTTCCAAGAAATACTTCAATTTGAGTTATCAAAATCTCGAGAACACAATATGTGTGTGGGAAATAGAAATACCATTAAGGACAAAGCTCAGAAGGAATAGCACTTTTCATAAGTGTTAACGATATCCAAGAGTCGGACTCATAGGAGCAGGAAAGGTTTGAAACCTTTGAACACTTAGAAAATATTCTAAGTCAGAGAGAGATCCAAAGCTCGAGAGGAGGAGAGACAATGGTCATTGGATCACACTGCAATGGATCAACAGTCATATGATTAGAGTAAGATGCACGAGCCTTAGTGCTTCACACACTCAGGAGAGAGAATTCACCAAGGGTTGAGAACTGATATTTTCAAAGCCCGAAGAGCCGAAAACATGAAGTAGAATCTAAATCGTTCGATCGTAGGAACAGATCTAAGACATCAAATTGTTTGGGGTAAAATTCAAGCCTCGAATCACTAGAGTGGATCTAAGCTATCAGATACCATGGGTCCAGGAGGAGGAAAGTTTGAACCCTGATATTTCCTAAGTGTGGAGAGCCAAAGGTCCAGAGCGAATCTTGACCATTATATCCAGGAGGATACGTGTCGGCAGGTTGTGGGATCTAGAGTAAGGAAAAGGTGAAGGGTTGAAACATTTGAAGCCTGAAGATCTGAGAGTCATTGATTTACATGGGGACATTTTTCAACAAATCAAGAGCTCCGCGTAAACTGTAGTGGGGTTTCAGTTGAGATCTGAGATTGTCAAAACTCGAAGATCCGAAGTGAATATGGATGGACAGATCTAAGGGAGATGTGGCCTGAATCCATGAAATCTGGGTGAAGTCCTGAAGTGATTCATAGCCATAGGATTTAAGAGAGACATGGCATAAATCCATGTACTCCAGGTAAAGATCCGAAGTAATACTCGACCGTCAGATCAAGTGGACACACGTAAGTGGATTATAGCCTTCAAATAAAAGGCATTGAGAATAAGGGTGAAGTTTTAGATTTGAGATCTCAGAAGTCTGAAGACTCGAAGGAGATCTCGACCCTCGATCGAGAAGCGGGTGACAGGACCGTTGATCTAAGTTGAAAGGTCAAACACCCAAAGTGGAAGTAGGACCGTTGATTGAATAGGACAGATGTCTCCATATCGTCAGCTCCAAAAGGTTTAAGTAAAAAGGAAAGAGAGGTTTGAGATTTAAAACATCTGAAGTCTATAATTGCGAAGAGATCTTGACCATTGATTAAAAAAAGTGGCAGGTTTGGTCCATAGATTTGAAAAGCATAGATCTGAACTGTCAGTTCAGACAATATCTTCAAGATCACAAGATTTATAATCCCATAGCATTGCGAGGACAAAAGTTGAAAGGAATTTAAAATATTGAGGGTCGATCACAATCCATACCATGGTTTTTCCAAGGGGACACGTGGAGGTTCGAGGAGAATTGCGGGCCGAAAAGCAGTTTGATCCCAAACCTCTATTGGTCATGTCCACAATTGCATGGTCAGAAGAAGGTGTCACCCAAGTTCATATCAAAGGGCGCTTAGCTGAAAAAGAGCTAACACTCAGTACTATGAGATTTCACAACAGATAGAAAGAGAAGGTCGCGGGTGCTACCAGACCTGCACCAAGGAGCCGAAAGGGCCTATATCAAGAATCAGAGATCCTTGACCGGGAGGTCATGCATCCCTACAGGGGAGTACGGGGGCTGCATCACTTTAACATTGAACAAAGGTTACTATAACTTCAATAGATCAAAATACAACTAGATGTTCATAAGATTACAGTAATGACATAACAACTAGAGGCATTTGAAAAAAATCAAACCTAGAGTGATTTCTTCCTCTGAATGTGTTGGATCTGATATCGCTCTGGATCTACGTTTGTAAGAGATTTGTTCTCCTACAATCACACTCAAAATAGTGATACAATTTATATATATATAGGTACAGACTTCCAGCAGCATCGACAGGTAGTGGCACCATCCAGAAGTAGTGGAAAGAAATGATGAACCTTCAAACTTCAAAGATTCTCCAACTTGTAATCTAAAGGTAGTTGGAGATTTTCTAGGGTAAGGTGCACTAGGAAAACCAAAAATTAGTCCCAACACTTCACAAAAACTTTCACTACAACTGGTACTGCAACTGATGTTGCAATTGGCACTGCAACTAGTGTTGCAACTAACACTGCAAAATGGTGCTACAACTGGCACGAAGAAACTAGCATGAAGGAATTGGCACAAAGGAACTGACACTGCAACGACAACTGGCACTGTAGACCTAGGGTTTTATGAGGAAAACCTAATTTCTCAACTTCAGAAATTTTCATATCTGATCTAGGGAAGAGATGTGCCCTACATCGGTGACCTCCTTAGTGAGTTCAGTAAGTGCTCAATGATCTTGAAAATGGGGGAAACTGAGGAACTTCCTTCCAGCGGTTAGACTGTTACGAAGGAAAGCAACTCTAAAACCTTGTTGAAATTTTTGTATGCTCATTTAATCATATACAATGTCACATCATTGTCACCCAATCATAGGCATTCACATATGGCACCCTTGAGCACACTAACCTTTACTTAGAATAATCAAATAAATCCTACTCTAGAACCAACAAATAAACACTGGTTGCTAACTGGAACAAAAAATCAAGAAAATTAGAGAGCTCCTTCTCCAATGGTATCACATAAGAGATAGAGTCTCCATATCCAAAGAATATGTGCCATACCCAACTGCAGCAGTTGTAGCTTCACTACTCTCTCAACCTTGCACCATACTTAGCAAGAATATTACTAAGAGTTTCACCAAGCATGTCACTAAGAGAATCACCAAGAGAATCACCAAGAGAATCACCCGATAGTGCTAGACAGAGACTAAGACCAAGAAATAATCAAACACCCTTATTCCTCCTTGCAGTTGCAGTTGCAGTTTCAACTGCAACTCTCCACTGGACTTGTGCTCTTACTGGGTATCCAAATGAGCTAAAACATTCTCTATTTATATTAATCCATGTAGTGTCTTTTCTAGCTGGGTTGACCTGACTTTTTGGGAATTATATTTTATATTTATTTGTTTCCTGTGGATCCAACTTGTCTTTCTGGAAGATAATATTCTAATATTATTTATTCTATTAGGTCGCTTGTCTTCTAGGGTTTCCACACATATGTTTAATGCTTCACTTGCTTCTGAAATATTATATTCTAATTCATAGGTTACATGTGGAGGTTAATACCTCCCACAACTACCAAAACATCATAAAAAATTTGAGGTGTTATCCGTCACAACATGGACAACATTTTTCTCTCCAACTTTTGAATTGTTTCATCCAAAATTCTAAAAATATACTCATTTATATTCATTTGATCCATCGTATTAATTTCCTTAAATAAAAAACCCTTGAGGGAAATAAACAAGCACATTAATAAATGGTCAATGACATAAATCTGATCAAGCATCACTCAAAATTGTGCAATCCGTATACTTCCAAGATTGTTTAACATTGACCAACCACTCTAATGTAGGAGCATCACCTTCAAAGTCAAAGAAGCAAGCGTGGAGGCAGGGATATGACATCTCATCATGACAAAATTTCAAATCAACATTTAACTCATACACAAAAGGAGTTGTTGAGATATTTTGGAAACAACATTTTTTAATATATCTTCTTTGTAAAGTCTTATACGACTGTAAGGAGTTGTAGGTAGAGAAGAGTAGATAAGAGTAGCAAAGATACAGTGAAGAACAATAATACTATGTAATTTATTTCATGAATGAATAGAACAAACAGAATTGTTCCAATTGCTTCGACAATGTTCATTTTGATGTGTGATTGAATGAATGATGAATTATGTGTGTGTTTTAGCTCATTTTGTTTATCTATGATTGTTCAAATTTGATCATATAAATCTGTGACGAACTGGATAAGTTATAATCATTTTGCTTTTAAGAACTCGTATGCAAGGAGTGCATCTCATATGCAAGGAGTGTGTCAACAGATTCTTGAATTGACTCAGAGGATTTCAAAAGAAACGATGGTAAATTATACCAAGTGCAAGGATTGCACATATTCAAGGAGTGACTAAGTGCCAAAGAACCAGAACAGAGGAGAACAAGGAGTGTGGGAAGAATTTCTTTCAAATAAATCCTTCGATCTGATTTTTTTGAGATCCCAGGAATGCAAGGAGTGCATGGGAGATCAAAATTCTCAAAGGAATCAATCTCAGGAGGGATAGAGTCCCAAGGAGTGAAGACAATACCCAAGATAGCTAGGTTCACAAGAGGAAGTTCAAGGGTAAAACCTTCAAACACTTACAAACTCTTCCAAGTCAGAAGAAACCAAAAGCTCAGGAGGAGGAGCGAAAATAGTTCTTGGATCTATTGTTGGAAGAGGTCTGGATCATTAGATTAGCATCTAGGAAAGAAAAGGTGAGCACTGAGGAGGAACAGATCCCAACTATAGGATCTTAGTGTAGAGGATCGACAGTAGTCTGATCCATGTAAAGTGCATGAGCCTTAACCCTTTGTGTGCATAGGAGAATGAACTTGCCAAAGTTTCAAAGTCCCAAAGTGATTAGGGATCATCCATCATCCAGAAGTACAGGTGGTGCAGGATCTATAAATTCGAAAGTTTATAGACCAGGAGAGAGAGAAATATCCAAATATTAGATCCCGTCCATTGTTCATTAGGTGGGTACGTGTCAAAAGATGTGAGGCTTCGAGAAAAAACACATCAAATATTTTAGTTGATGAGTTGAAACTCCCGAAACTTGAAGACTTGAAGCGATTCACAACCGTCGATCTATTGGAGACATGCATCGACATATCATAGCCTTGAGATGAACATGCTCAGGGGGTGAGTGCGCAGGAGTTGAAACTCTCGAAGCCCGAAGATCTGAAGTGAATCATAGTCATCTGGTTCAGAAGTACATGCAGCATAAATTTGTGGATTATGGGTAAAGACCTGAAGTGAATCATATTTTTTTGATTTTAAAAGACACACGGCATAAATCTGTGGACTCTAGGTAAAGACCCGAAGTGAATTGTAGTCGTCATATTCAAAAGGACACATGACAGAAATCTATGGAATCCAGGTGAAGACCCAAAGTGAATCGTAGCCGTCGATCTGCCAGAGACACGCGTCAATATATCACGAACTCTGGATAAAATCATTCTGGGAGAATGTGAAGGTTTAGAGTTGAAAACTTTGAAGTCTGGATTGCCGAAGCAAATCATGACCATTGATTTAAAAGGGAAACACGTCGATATATCGTGAGGATCTGAGAATGTGTGATCCAGAGAGAAGGAAGGAGAGGAGGAAGATCTCAGTCGTCGGTTAAGAGGTAGTGACTGAGATCACAAAATCAACAGTCACATTGAATTCGAGGAAGAAAGTGCTCGGACTTTAAAAATTTGTGAGTGGGCTGCAATCGAAACCATAGTATTGCAAAAGGGAAGACTGGCGATTGGTAGTGAATTGCGGGGAGAAAAGTGGTGTGATCTTAAACCACTTTTGGCTACCCCACAATCACGTGTTTACATAAGGACATAGATCAAGGTCACATGCTGGAAGGGGATAATGGAAAAGGAGCCAGTGCCTGAAATTTGATATTTTGGAAGCGCATTGGAAGAGGTCGTAGGTATCATAGAACCTGCACCAAAATTTGAAGGGGCATGTGTTTAATTTCATAGTGAGAATATCAAGGATTCAGAGATACTATTTGGCTTGGAGAATCGAAGATCTTGACTAGGAGGTTGCATAGCCCGAAGGAGAGTAGATGGTCTGCATCAGGTGGTATCACAACTATTGAATCTGTTATCAGAAAACAAACAAAGGATAAAGGAGATAAATTGGTATCATTAGTGGTATCAAGAGTTGATTATGTTTATAGACATTAGAAGGTGAGGCAGTGGAATCATGCCACCCAGAAGACACAGATCGAATCTAGAAATGGAAGAAGAAATGAGACGACTCAGAATGAGACTGGACACCATGGAAACAATGCAGAGGAGAGCACCAGACACTAGAAATATCAGTGAAGCTGACAGAGAAGAGATAGAGGTCGAAGAATATGTAGAAAACAATGTTACAGAGGACCTCTTATTGAAAGTTGTTTCGAGAATAGGAGCCAAAGAAAAAATGGAGGTACCAATGTATGAAGGAAATTTAGAAGTTGAAGAATTATTGGATTGGGTACGTTTTATGGACAAGTACTTTGATTATGAAGATATCGAAGAAGAGAAGATGGTGAAGCATGCAGTGACAAGAATGAAGGGTCATGAATCACTATGGTGGGATGAACTGTAGGTTGATCACAGATGGAAGGGCAAGCCAAAAATTAAAAACTGGGATAGGATGGTAGCCAAGATAAACAAACAGTTTATCCCAAAGGACTATCAAATCAATTTGTTCAGAAGATTGCAAAACCTGAGACAAAAAATCTTATCAGTGAAGAAATACATTGAGGAATTTTACATACTGAACATCAGTGATGGATAGAAAGAGAATGATGATGAAAAAACATCCAAATATATCAATGGACTGAGATATGAAATACAAGAGGATATCAACATTATGTCTGTTAGTAAAGTCTAGGTGTTAAGCCCTAAATAGTAGCTCATTACCCCTTAATTGGGGCATATTATATTAGTAATGTTATTTTATTTATGTTGGATTTAGGCCATTAGTTGTAATTATACCTCCTAGTCTCCTATATATACCAAGGGTACATTTTCATTTGGAATCATCTTGTAATTGTACATTTATGTGGGCATAAGGAGGTTGCCCCCTCGAAGAGGCTTATTATCTGAATTTATCTCTTTTTCAAGGCGTTGAGTACTTATTCTAAGGTTTTTCTATGCTATATTGATATTTGGTTCTTAACACTAGGATTCTTATCAACAGCCTTGAAAGAAGAAGATAAATTGGTCAGAAAACAAAACCAACGAAATTGAGGAGGAAATTCAAGCAGAGGTAAGGGAACCAACAGAGAGAATTTCCAGAAACCAAAGCATGAAGCTAGAAAGTAGCATAATCACCCTCGGAAAGGTGGAAGTTCTAAGGAAGGACAACATGGAGGAAGAAGCTCTTTTCCTAAAGGAAGAGGAAGAACCAGAGGAGGTGAAATTAGATGTTATGCCTGTGGAAAGACAAGGCACATATCTTGGAAATGCCCTGAGAAGAAGAAAGATGCTAGAGGAGGAGAAGTACACATTTCTGAAGCACAGAATCATGTGGAACCAGAAGCATTAAAAGGAGGAAATAACCTCATGGTGAGGAAAGTTCTTCTTAAGCAAGAGAAGGAGGTAGAGGGACCATTTCAGCGAACAAGTCTGTCCAGAACTACTTTCAAGAAGAAATACTGAGTTTGCAAGGTGATCATAGACAGTGGGAGCACTGACAATCTAGTATCCACAGAGATGGTGGAGAAACTGGAGTTGAAGATAAATGCACATCCAAACCCATACAAGGTATCATGGTTGCAGAAAGAACATCAAGTAATGGTAAGTCAACAATGCCAAGTTGAATTTAAAATAGGAGGTTATAGGGATGAAGTATTATGTGATGTAATTCCTACGGATGTCTGTCATAT
>JASDQU010393776.1:0-10903 GCA_032191745.1 Picea mariana | reverse complement strand
ATGCACATGTAATAACCGACATGCAACCACAATAACCAACATGCAAACACAATAACCGAAGAACATCTCAATCACACAGCTAAAACGCATCCAGAAACCCCCAGTGTATCAGATCTGTACGCCAGAGAGTAGAACAGTAGCAAATATCTTGATCAGCCGGATCAGGGATATTTCAGTCTGTACCTCCGAAGTAGCAAAGAAGAGCAAACAACACTGATAGATGAAAGTGCCATTGCAGCCCCTGACACCCATGGAGGTAGGCTAATCTTCAAAAAGGGGAAGAAGAGTCCAGCTGCCAGTGGTATTGCAAATATATTATAACCCATTGAAAAAATAAACTCAACCTGATCCTAGCAAAAGTTTTCTTGGACAAATCAATAGCAGTAATAACATCTTCCAAATTATTTCTCATTAACACATAGTCAACAGCTTCAATTGCAATATCTGTTCCAACTCCAATTGCCATGCCAACATCTGCAGCTGCTAATGCAAGTGAATCATTAATTCCATCTCCAACCATTGCAACCATAGTACCATCCTTCTGAAGAGAACGAATTGCTTCAGCTTTTCCAGCAGGAATGACCTTAGCCTTGACATCTTCAATACCCAACTGTGAATGTTAAGAAAAGATAACTATCAGTAAAAAGTAAATCAATATATTTGTCATATTTCTCAACTCACAGATTCATTACGTTAAAATTTGTTGCATGTTAAAGCTGTTTCAGTAGAAATTCTCCTAAAAGCACTAAAATGAGAAAGCAATCCACCCTGGAAACAACAAACAACTCCAGTGCTTGTGGATAACTTTTTAGCCAGCGAAACTTGCTATAGGATGAAATACAATTAACAAGCTGATGTACCAAAAAAACGACAATTTTGGATAGCATGTTCAACTAAGTGGACCAGTCTATAATTATTGATTATGTAATGATGCTTTCAAAAAAAACATTTCAGATCAAAGTAAAGCTTTAATCACAAAAGACACACTTTCTTACTATTCTTAACAAATGGTATTTACATTCACGTGATAAATCTGCTGAGAATAGCCAAAGAAAATTTCACACCTCTTGCACAACAACTCGAGTTGTTGTCCAGTTATCTCCTGTAACCATGATAGGGTGTATACCCATTTTATTTAGGCCTTCTATGACAATAGCTGCTTCCCTTTTAAGTGGATCAGAAATGGCCAACATTCCCACTAGTTTTTTAATCAAAGGCCACCAAAATTCTCGTTCTAGCATGTTGCTCCATATCCTTTAAGTACTCCTCCGCAACTGAAGGTATAAACACTCCATCCTCAGACATCAGCTTCATGTTGCCAACCTGTTCATATGGCTTTGGTGATCCACATAGAACATTGAAGAGAATCGAAGGCTATTCAATTTTATAAAATAAGGTATGCACAAGATTTCAGTTATCTTACCAAAATTTCTGTCCCATCTATTGAACATCTTACACCTTTACTAGGAAGAGCTTCAAATTTTGAGGCAGTTAATAACCAAGCGGTATTCTTGGTCCTAAGCCCCTGCATGTCCATATCTTTAGGTGGCTCACCAAAGAAATGAAAGTGATATGCATAGTCCACCACTGCCCTTGCCAATGGATGCTCAGTGCTCGCCTGATTCATTACAGCAACCCATAAAATGATGATCTAACTCTACAACCCATAATTTTCTAAATGTGAAAGCAAACTTATCTTCTACACTGCAATTTTGTTATTGACTCACTCTGTAATACTTAGAATGTGTAATATATGCACTTGATAATCATTATACCAACCTCTGCAGAAGAAACTATTCTGAGAAATTCTCCAAGTTGCATGTCTGATAGAACTTTAGCACTAGTAACATAGGGTTTTCTTTTTGTGAGGGTACCTGTTTTATCAAATACAACACGCTGGATTTTCTGGGCACATTCCAAAGCATCCCCTCCTTTAATAAGCACTCCATGAGTAGCTCCAATACCTATTGCTACCATTACAACTGTTGGAGTGGCAAGCCCTAAAGCACAAGGACAGGCAATGACCAGAACTTAGATAGCAAACATGAGTGCAAAAACAAAGTGATTACTAGCGGGTGGCAGCCATTTTTCTAGATAGGCACCAAGTACTCCAGCAAGATACCTACAGAAAGCAGGTGCTTAAGTAATCCACTAGTCCAATTACCTACAGATACCTACAGAGTACAGCTACATGAATATATAACCGGATAGAGGTGACTCTTTTATGTAAAGGTCAAGTTAAAGGCAATGAGGCTTTTGAAGACAAGAAACTCATACAAGCTTTTTCTTATATATATGAGAGCTTTTTAATTGCCAATAATATTAAAATAATTCAGAGTTTGAGTAAACCTATTATTTGATTTGAGAAAGCCCATGCTCTAGAGTACAGCTACAGCTTGATACACTGGTCTTGAGTCAAAGCTTCTTACTATATACTTGATTTCATTATGTGATGTTGATTTTTGTTTCATTGTTCATAGTTTTTGCATCTCTATCTCTATCTCTCTGTCTCTGATAGTGGTTCATTTTATGTGCTCTGTGTGTTAAAATCTGGTTATGTTGATACATATATCAATTGGCATTAGACTATTAAACTGTTGGCCTATGCCCATGTGTTTGCTGTGCCATAATCATATGTTGTCTTTGTTATTATATCTCCCAAATATTATACAGCTTAGACTATTAAGTTGTTGGCCTATGCCATGTATTCTCTGTGCCATAATCATATGTTGTCTGCGTTATTATATCTCTCATTATTATATCTCTCAAACATTCTACAGTTTATTATGAAGCATGAATCAATTGGTTTTGTGCACACGAACATGCCATGACAATTTTTCTTTGCTTGGATTTTTTAAACAGAAACTGAGAAATATTATATGAAACCGAAATTGAGAGAGTTTGAATTCCATTTTCTTGAATATGAAATCAATACAATTTTGTATGTGTTCGGTCTCTTTACATAATATTTTGGTCAAATCAAAGACTGTAGTAGTGTGTCGAGGAATCCAAGTGTTTTTGAGTTGAATTCGATTTTATGTATTGCATTTTTAATGGATCGAAGTTTGGTTGAAGGAATCGGTTAGTTGAAGACCCGTAAGCAGGACTCGGTTGGTTGAAGACTCGCTCAGAGATATGGAGACCCTGTGTGAAAGGTAGGAAGGTCTAAGCCTTGCTATTTATTTTATCAATCCATACAAAGTAGAATTTTGGCATTAATATACGAAGGTGTTGCAAAGGGTTTCGATTCCGTTGGGAAACAAAATCTATTCCCAGACAAACTGTAATGTATGGGGGGGAATCTATTCCAATCGGTCTTTACACACAGAACTTGAAAACCCTTGCGATCGTGGCAAAGGATCGGATCTATGGTGATTGGCGATCGGACGGTTGACATTGTAACGGAGTTTGATAGCGCCATGGTGGAATCCCTTGTGGAATTTGGAATTGCCCCGCCCTTTATAACTACACATCGCACGGTGCCCACATCACACTATAGATTTTTCTGTTATCGCATGATTTAAATGTGGGATGCGATACCCTATTGATGAACATGCGCAAAAATATCTTCGTCGCGAGTCACAAATGTTTAAAAATGCGGAAATGTTTAAAAATGCGGTAAATAAAGTTCTTTCAAACGTCTTGGTAAATGCTAGTTCTTTCAATAGGAATATCTTTGTAGCGAGTCACAAATGTTTAAAAATGCCGTAAATAAAGTTTCAAACGCCGCAGTAAATGCGAGTTCTTTCAATAGGAATATTTTTTGAGTTTTTTTTCCGGTCAAAGAAATTTCGCTTATATTAGATAATATAAAAATTACATTGCTGATACTTTCACTCTTTTTTTTACAGCTGTTATCATAATAGACGGGTCTTCCAGGTGTTACAACCCGCTAATGATCAAACAAATAATTGACAAGGAATATTTTCTGGGTTAAGTGCACAATCTTTGTTGTTGGAATAATTGACTAAATCTGCAGTTATAATTCTGCGTTTTCCCTTGACGGTACAGCCTATAAAGTGATTCTGGGAAGAGATTTTAGATTTTTGTGTGGTATTTTTTTTTTTTACCTACGCTAGTGTACACCGGGTTCTTTTGCTCCGGAGATATTTGTGATAAAGTTTGTGAGACCATTTGGGGCAGAAAAGCTTTGGGTGACTACATAATTGGTGGAAATAAAGTTGTTAAGCCATTAACAGCTTTTATTTTCGTGTGGCAGGGATGGAGCTATGACAATATTAGTGTTGAAAAAGTACTTGGTGAACAAAATGGGCCTGAATAGTGAATCAGAATTAAACAAGTCGACCAATAAACTCACTCTGTTATTTTGTCTTTGTCATTTTATAGTATTAATTTCACATTCTGGGTCTAACTAGGACACTATTCAGCCTTAAAGCAAACAATTTGTTCTGTGGAAGAGACCAAGTAAGTATTTAAGCTAATATAAGGAGATTGTTTGTTCTTTTTGAAGTTTTTTTAACCTTTTGATTAATTATGCCTTGATATCCGCTACTTTTGCCCAATAACAACAAGGTCTATGAAGCCTAGGCATTAGAGCCTCTAAGTTTTCAGTGAAACCGAAGCTATTTTACACTGTGCAATGCTATATTTCTTCTATTTTTAACCTCTAAACAAAGAGTGAAGTTATAAATAGTTTATCTTCTTCATATTCTCAAACACTGTGCAATTTAATCTTGTGGTAGAATTATATATTTTAGTTTAGTTGTGAGGGTATCCAAATTCTCACCATGGTTTGGAGGTTTACACTTGGAACTTCCAAATTTTTGTTAAAAAATAGTTGATGAAAGCTCAAAACAGAACTCCATGCATATTCACAAACCTAGCAAGGGGAAGAGATTGCCTACTTGCATCGGGTGCAAATCCAACTCTGAGCAGGACCCCTGCCTTGTTACTATCTTAGAAAGAGTTCACTGGAAGATGCAATTGCAGGGGAGCAATATGCACTCGACACTGCGACGTTCAATAGGTGTTATATGTTGAGATGCAAGTCCAACTGTGAACATATATCTGAACCTTGTTAGAAAGAGTCCACTGGCAAATGCAATTGCAGGGTGAGCATGATTCCTTTCGGATTGTTGCATTCGATGGGTGTATACATTGAGATATACACCGTTGAATATAGTGTTGTGAGGTGTGTGTATTGCTTTCCCAATTGCAGTTCATACAATGGAAGTGACCTAAGTGACACTATGAGCAGGTCCCCTGCCTTCTTAGAAAGAGTCCACTGGAGGATGCAATTGCATGGCGAGCATTATGTACTCGTCACTGCAACGTTCAATGGGTGTATACAATGAGATGCAAGTCCAACTGTGGGTATGTAACGAACCTCCTCGTTACGACGACAACTCTGATAACAGGTGCAATTTTTTTTATTTTTTTTTAAGGTGTGTGCGCGCGTGTAAAAGGGAAACAGACACACTTGACTTTGTGAAACAGACCACCTGACGACTAACAAGACGTAACCACAATGATCACAACAAGAAGACATAAGGCGCACAACAAGTAACTGCAAGCATTAAACGACATACTGGGTTATGTACAGTACGAACACAGAAGGAAGAATCCATAGTAGTAGATTTTACTATTTCTGTACAGGAAAGCAGGGCATTTAATCTTCGTTCTCTGCTCCGGAGAGAGAGAATGTCAGATAGGCTCCTGGCCGACTGCTCAGGCAGAAACTAGTAATCTCTGTCAGGTGTGTCGCAAGAGTGGAAACCCTGCCTTTAAAGGGCCCGAGACTCTTGATACGACGCTGGATTCTTTACACAGAAAATAATCACACACACAGACTTATATACGGAGCGACTAGCTTTGTCAGATCAAAGAATCTGATATCATACAACTGTGAGTTTGGACAATTCCAATATTCGACATGTTACTAAGTCCAACCTTAAAATATTGTAAAATCAATTAATTTCAAATCCCCATTTACTAAACCAGAGTAACTCATCGTACTTAATTTCAAGGACATTACATGATATATGTTTATCAATAACCATAAATATTACAATAACATGCCATGAATTAATAACTACATTACATTTACCTCACTTACCTTGCAATAAGATAACATCCACATTACATCTTATATGTTAGTATCAATAATAAAACTACAATGACCTCACCATAAAAGCTAGCATCATTACATTTTGTATTGCCATCACATTCTACCTTTACATATTGCAAGACCATATAATAGTAAAATTCCAATAGCATTACAATTGATTAACAATGTCCCTTATCTTTATAATCCCATAACTTGTATTTGAATTAACAATAAAATTAAACATCATGTCTCCAACACTAATCATCATATTCTTATTTTATTTTGCCACTACATTTCATTAAAATAACGTTGCACATAAAAACACAATAACGTTGCTGATGAGATTGTCACTATTGGTTGTTTCTTTGATGCCCATGCCACGACTCTTGTTCCAAGATGAAATGCATATGCAATACAACCAAATACTTTAAAATGAGAAACACTATGATGCTTACCACTCCATGCTTTTTGATGAATCATGTCCCTCGCAATCTTTGTTGGACTCTTGTTCAATATATAAACTGCACAAGCTACTGCTTCAGTCCAATATTCATTAGATAGATTCTTTCCTTTCAACATGCTTGATGCCGTCTTTTTTTTTATTTTATTTAAATCAAGCCCCAAATTTTTTTTTTCCGCAAAATAGATGAAAGACTAAAGAGTGCGAGTGCTCTTCATACAGATGTGTGAGATTGATGCAGCCATGGTGAAATAAATTCTCTAGCGGAATTTCTTACCAGCTGGGTTGTTGCGCCTCCATTTCTACGACGGGCTCGATGAATCATTCACTCGAATTTTGGCAACCAAACACTCCCGAGTCTTTCAAATCTACTTCAGTTACCAGAATAGAAATCAAACTCAAAAATTTATTTGTTACACATCAACATTAAAGGCCAAACCTAAGCCCCTTCCCCACGGATACGCCTCACAAGTTGAATGTCCTTGGGCATTGTTATCGCACAATCTATACTTGCCCAAACCCTAAAGGCAAGTAGACCTATATTGACGTAACACAGAGGTAACCCTATCACTGTCACCCCAATAGGGCACTTCTTTCTCTTTAGGAAGAGGAAAACCTCACTCCAAAGGAGATGTCCCAGGACCTAGCTGGTTGATGAAGGGCAAAAGATACGGTGAAAACCCACCCCTCTCTCTAGGTCACTCAGCGAAATAAGTCATTTTGGTGAAGTTTAAAAGGACAAGGGGAAATGAGAATGGTTTTGTACCTGCTCTTTACCAATGAAACACCAAACGTTAGTAGCAACAATTATAATCAATGACTTCTTAAACAAATTATGTGCTGCATGAACAAATTACTATACAATAAAAGAGAGATTACAGTAGCTGCAACGTATCTTGAAAGGTGCAAGTTATGATGACAAGGAAGAGTTACAATAGCCTTGCAAACTTGATAATGGTTTGTCTCTCACACTTTTCAAGATAAATACAAGTCAATGAATGACTTAATTGGTTGTCCAAACATTTATAACAACATTAACTAACGATGATGACAGCAATGGAAACCACTTCAAAAAAGCACTATAATAAAGCAATAAAACATTACTTCAATACCCAATGATTATGGTTTTCTTAGTACAAGTGCCCAATGGTTTTATGGATGAATTTAGGGCTGTTAAGGGCTGCAAAAATGGCTATAACAACAACTATGACAACAGTAACACCTTTAGAATTTTCACTCTAAAAAGAAAATTTAAACATAAACTTTAAAACTTATTGATAGTACCTTTCCTTATACAAATTCTGGGATGACTTAGATGGTTAGTAGGCTAATACAAGCTGCAAAATGATAGTTGTAGCAGTGATTATGACAACAACAAATTAGTTGTTAGTATTTCTAGACTAGGTTAGCAAATTAGTAGATTACAAGGTGAAAGAGTTTGACTATGAAGTGAAGGAGTTTGAGTTGAGTCTTGTCAAGAAGTAAGAGAAGAGGACTAGTGCCTTCAAGGGTAATGGAGTCAAGGTGGGCAGCTCCTTCTAAGGCTGCAAATTAATGATGATACACAAAAGTCTAAGAGGGAAAAAATCTACGAGTAGTAGCAACTTAAGTCCACCTAGATTTTGACCTTAAGAGACAAAGTGCTAGGGTGTAGGCACTTCTAGGCCTTAGCGCCTTGCTCTCCATAGCATTTCTATGGAGTAGAACTTATGTAACAATAACCAAATGCAAACCTCTAGAGTGCTAGCAATTTAGGGCTCTAGAGTTTCACTAGTTACTAGATCAGTTTAGTGAAAGCTTGGCAAATAAAAAGTAAGAAAGTAGCAACTTAAGTTTCTTCCTTCAAGCATTAAATACACCATGCAATTTCATAATCTTGTATGAGAAAATAAAACCATACCTTAAACCATTCAATAGATGAAAAAATGCAGATTCTACTTACTTGCACCAAGAATAATCATGAGTATACCATGCAAGATCACCATAAAACTCTAAAAAATGATGCAAGTTGCAAATAGAAGCCTTAAACAAGAGTGGCGCTTCACAATTTCAGCCAATAACCCTAATAGGGCGCAAATTCGATAATCTAAAGAAAGCTAAATAACTCAACCTTGGGCTTAAGCCTCTAATAAATACTTTGTGGGTTGAATAATTAAGAGTGTGGATAATCTTCATTAATCTTAATAATACTTGTGCTTAAAAGATCTAAATCTTCTTGAATGTGTGGATGATATTGATATATTGATGGTGATCTCATAAATGTGATGATGTGTTAATGTTGATGCTTTAATCCTTTGATATCCTACACACATAAAAATAAAACGTGGTTAGCTTGCTCTTTGTATAATTTGTATCTTAGCATTTGTATTTGTAAGTAACTGTATCTAATATTTATTGGTTCAACTTATTCTTTTGTAATCTTGTAAGCAACTTGTAATTTGTTTGTAAAGAACAACCCTAACATCTAGTTGACCCCATTGCCCAACCTTAGGCACTAGTCTTAGTTGACCTAGGGAAAGGTTTTGCTTTACATTCTGACCCTTTGCATCTTGCATTGCTGCCTTAGCATCATAGGATAGATCCCCTCTAACCTTAAGAAATTAAAACTAACTCCTAGAACTTAACTTTAACACATCTAGTAACTAAGGTCTAACCCCTTTGGATTCCCTAAGAGCAAGCCTAGACGGAAGAGGTTCCGGTCTAAGTGACAACGTGGGCTGTGAACCTAGGCATTGTGCCTCCAAGGACACACTAAGTGAGTTGGACTTAGCTCACGTTTGCAAGTGTGTATAAGGATGACAACAGAATCCACCTGTGACTGAGATAGAACTTATGTAGAATGGTGAGGGAGGAATCTTTCACCTTCGTGACCAAGCTTGGACCAGGTTGGGTGGGATATTTCACCACTGAATTGATCTCTAGGGTTTGTTCAGTCAAAACCCTAAAAATCCCCAAGTGCATGGGCTCACTAGCAAGAAGTTAGATATCAAATTGATAAACAACATAATGAGAGAATATAGGTCCATATCTCTCTTTTATACTTCTTGTCCACCTTTTCACTCCAAGTGACTTTCACTTTATTTAATTATTAATTAATTAATTAAATTACTTAATTAATTGATTAACCATTTTTCCTTTAAAAAATTATTTATCCATCCTCATGGCTTCTCTGGCCACTGAAAGTCACTTCTCATCATCTTATCCTGTAGTGCTATTCCTCCCGATTCTGATGAGCTATTACACTAAGAGGTTCCTCCAAGTATTATGCCCAAAATGACCTGCTTAGTGAATTTAATTAACATATAACCGATAATAATCCAAAAATACGAAAAATCGTCGGAATGCAACGAAACCAAATCCAAGTTGTGCGGAATGGATCCTGATGATGAAATATGATGAACGATGCAAGATGGGACCAATAAAACTCCTCAATCATAGTTTCAAAAACCAGAACCGATCGAGGGTCCAACCTGAACCAGAACCAAAACTGGTCGAACCGGTTTCAATGAATCGGTTTTTAAAAAAATACATAAACTGTTTAAATTTTAACGAAAAAAAAATATTTTTAAGATTTTAAATCATGTTTCCAAAGCATTAGAGAGAATTAGAGACAACATATCCAAAGTATGCTCATGAATATATCAAAATGGCACCAGGTGCAATACATATCTAGAGATCGGAACATAAATACATAATCAAGGAGGCTCTAAATGGCCTCAGTCCTCTATAGACCACAACAAAAAACATACTAGCAAGAGTCAAGACTACAAGTCACTATCTCATTGATCAACATGATCAACAATCAATCATTACTACTGCGAGAAGTAGAAATGGCATGGGCATCCTCGCCCTTGACATCATCATCTGTCTCTGACTCGAACTCAAACTCGGCCTCAGACTCATCGCCATTGGGGACATTTGTGACTACATGCTTTGAAGTTGCACTAGTTGTAGTAGTATCAGTACAAACACGACGAGGCACATGAGGTATACGGCTATGCCTGCCTGCAGTTCCACTAGGGCCTGCCATGTCTGACACTAGAATCGGATTGCGGGGCCCTAATAGTGGATCTGCATCCATCTGAACCTGCCCTGCTAACTCCACCTCCAAATCATAGTCAACATCAAACTCTGGTGGGTGAGTATCCACTACACAATCTGAAGTTGGATCAACATCTGTTGATTAAGGTTGGTTGTCATTGATGTCAACCCTTGAAGAAAGCCCAGTAGCACAAAGGTTTAGGTAATGGACACAATATTGTTTGATGTAAATATGACTCATTATTGTTTTGTCACGGTTTATAAGAATTAAATATGGATGAACTCCAAAGTGTCTTCCCATGAGGGCTTTCACCATAAGGGGACCACTTTGGAGT
>JASDQU010393773.1:0-10903 GCA_032191745.1 Picea mariana | reverse complement strand
GGGAATGGCATTGAGAGATGTGATTTTTCTCCAGCGTAGATGATCCCCAAGGATACATAGAATATTGTGAGTTGTTTTTACACATGCATGTGGCTTTGCAGAAAGTGCTTAGAAAAACCTCCAGGTGCTCAAGATACCTCAGATTGCCTTCGCAAAAAAAATAGAATGTCATCAACAAAAAGTAGATGAGTAATGAGGTAAGTGGTACTTACATCAATTCCTTTCATATCATTCCTTACCATTGCATTGAGAATAAATCTGCTAAGGCCTTCAACAACTAACAGAAAAACGAGTGGTGAAAGAGGGCAGCCTTGTCGCAATCCTCTTTCCACATTGAAGTAGGGAGTATATAAGCCATTGATTAACAGGGCAAAATAAGTTGTGCTAACACAATTCATTACCAAGCAACAAAGTTATGAAAAAATCCTAGATGAAGCAATAGAAGACGAATGTATAACGAGCTAACTCTGTCAAAAGCTTTGGAAAGATCGACCTTATAGATCACTGCTTTTTGGTTCCTGGTGTGAATAGAATGGTGGCCTTCTTGAGCTATCCCAATGGCTTCATGAATTTTCCTTCCATGCAAGAAGTTAAATTGTTCTGGGGATATGCGGTATGAGAGAATCTCTTTGAGACGACGATCAATGATCTTTGTCGTGATTTTGTATATTGTGTTGCACAATGATATTGGCATGAAGTGTTCAAAAGAAGAGGGGTTGTTTGTCTTGGGGATAAGGGCTAGGAAGGTTGTATTGAAAGAAACATGAGTGTGACCCATTATCCTAGAATATTCAACCACCTTCAGCAAGTCAAGACCAAGAATTTCAAAGCATTCCATGTAGAATTCCACTGGAAACCCATCAGGACCCAGGCTCTTGTATTTTTGGACATTGTGTGGGATCCCCTGTAGCTCTTGGAGAGTAAATTCCATCATAAGCACAGAGTTCCCATCTTGATCAATAAAGCTGGGAAAAGGGGAAGGCACCTGGATGATGGAGTCAATAGTGTCCCTCGTGCCTTGTTTAAGTAAACTCTTGAAATGTCTAACTCCTTCATCGGCAAGGTCCTCGAAGGAGGAAGCTTAAGAACCATTGGTTCTAGTTAGGGATCGAATGGTTTTGATGGCTTTCCTATTGTTTGCAAACTGGTGGAAGAATTTTGTGTTTTCATCCCCTTCTTGGAGCCAAATATCTCTACTCTTAATCCTTCATTCTTGTTCTCGGTCTTGAAGAATTTTCTTTCGACACTCCTCCATATTTTTTATATAGTCTTTGTTGGTCTGATATATATCCCATACCATCACTATCCAGGTTTTGTTGCATTTGGGCTTCGATCTCCACTAGGTCCATTTTATCCTGCTCCCTTTTCGTCTTTGCCCGAGATGAGGTGGTTGCTTTTGCTCTTTTCAAGTTCTCTTGGAATTGTAAAGGAGGGGATTTTGATGCCAAGGGATTAATTTGTCTCCAACATTCCCTTATTTTATTGAGGAAAGAAGGATCCTCCAACCATTTAGGGTTTAGTTTAAAAGGACTGGGGGCTTGATCGAAGAGGGAGAAAGTTTGAGTAGTATAGGGAAATGGTTTGAATCACCACCAAAGGAGACTCATTGTCTGATATGAAGTTCCATTCTAAAAAATCTTCTGATATTAAGAATTTGTCGAGCCTTTTTACCAACCTAGCATCCCCAAATCTCTTGTTTCTCCAAGTGGGGAAATTATTAGAGTTTGGATATCAATTAGTCTAGCTTGTTCCAATTTTTCTAGGAAAAAGTCCAACAGGGAATCAATTTGAACAAGAATTCCCCATATTTCACAAGCCCCTAAAGAGAAATTCAAATCCCCCCCAAAACAATCTTATTTCCTCTTATGAGGGGATTACCAATGTGGATTCCCATAAGTGTTGTCTTTCTAAATAAGGGTCATAGAGGTTGATACATAGAAAATCAAGGTCAAGTTCAAAGGACCGAAAGGTCGTAGCTAGGCTTGATTTGAAAGCCCAAGTGTTTTCTAACTTTAAGCAGTTCTTCTTCCAACCTGTGATTTTCCCTCCCGAGCACCATCTACATCATTAGCCAAAAAATCCCAACCAAGTAAGGAGGGGGAAAGGGATTGAATGGCTTTCTAACTTTCCAACATTGTTTCTTGTAAGAAAATGATTGATGGCTTGTTAATTTCCACTAATATTTTTATGACCAATTTTTTTTTATAGGGGTTGGCCAACCCCCTACAGTTTTCATTCCAGTGGGTGATTCCTTCTGCACCGGGGATTGTTGATCCTTCTACACCCACCACTACCTCTCAGATTTATGAGCACAATCGAAACTAAGATGTCCATAAATATGGCATCTACCAAACTTGTAGGGGATCCCTTCATAATCAACCTAAAATGGTATTCCCATGGTTAATGGAGAGAGTGTTTGATATGCCCTTGGAAGACAGATTCCAAGCAAAGGATGAGGGGCATACCTAGAAGCTGAACCCAGATAGGAATAATCTCCAATTTATTGAACTTCTCATCGAAATCGATCTTTCATTTTTTCAAAAAGAGAGCCTACGGGCCCCATTGCCAACAACCCTAAAGAATTTTATCTGCATCCTCCCACCTATTCGTTATCCATTCCATCTAGATCCGAGCTAAGATAAAAAATTTAAGGGAATATCCTAAGATCCCTACAAAATTCCTAGCCATCCATTTTTTGAGCGTGTCCATGGACATTTTTCGCTTGAAAATTGACCAACCAAGGTTGCGTCCTCCATTTTCTAGATGTAGTTTAGTTTCACTCCTTCGCCAAAAAAAGATTTAGCTTGTCCTTTTGTCGCTTAATTCATATTCTATGCTCTCAAGGCTGCTCCATAACATAACTTGTCCAAGGTGTTGCCCCCGAGGTTAGAGACTTTGTTGTTTGAACTTTTCTCATTAACTCCCAACTGATTTATTGTCTGATGAAACCCCCTAGTGTGGGTTTGCCATAAAAACCTACATCTTATAGGACTACGCTATCTTGTAAGGGATTCGACTCATGAGAGGTCATGGGAAGTATTGACTCTCAAGGAACGTCGGGAGGTTATCTTGCATCATCATTTTCCAGGGATATTGGTGGGGAGTAAGCTAAAGCTTCTACGAAATGGAGCCTGATGGGATGTCTTGGGCACCGGGCTCCATCCCGTAGAACGCATAGCGGGCCGTCATACCCCTCCGCTACCCAACATTTTGTTGCTCTCGGGCCCCGTTCTACCCCTCCGTCGCCCAATGCCCAGTCCCATCACTGCAGTTGGACGTCCCTTCGCATTCAATGCAATGGAGGGTGGCGGATCGGCCCCTCTTCCCTGATTTCAAATGCTCGGATTCCGCTCTATCTAGCTAAGTGGAGAAAAAACACAACACACACAGGCCACTGGGTTGGGATTGGAGCTTATCAAGCTGCCCAATATACAGGATTTAAATTATATGCACCAATTAAATACAAAATATTAACAACTTGAGAAGCATAATTTTATGATTCATTTAAAGCATAACTACTTAACTAGGATAGGGTTCCACTGCATCCACACATTCCTTGAATCCATCAAAAGGGCAAGATTCATGCAAACAACATGATCTTAGGAATAATACACGTAGTCAATTCATAGGAAACTTACAATTCCGTTGTTCAAAATGTTTTCTATCGGTGCACAGATTGTTCTCACAAACATTGTACTTATGCAAATGAAGTTTTTCGTATTTTGAGTGGTAAATGCTCTTGTGATGAGCTAGAAGATTTTGATGATTTGTAAATTCAAGCTAACTTTAGACTAGGTTTTGTCATAATTTAAATAACAGGATGTTTGAGATGCTAAACTGAGGTAAAAGGAATTTTTTTTCCTCTCTTAAAAAAAAATGCTTTAGTATCCAATAATCTAATTTTGTGATGAAAGATTGGCATTAAATACAATTTTTCATTGCAGGACATTGCAGTAGCACTTCACTCTTTTCTAAAAATACATAATTGCACACAATTCCCTTGAGACCACTGTCACGCGAGGTAGCTATTGTTAGATTTAAAGCATTCATGTGGTTGTCATAACATAACCTAATGACAAACCATTTAGACTAGAGGAAAGATTGATTTAGAATTTGTTTATATTTAGGAGCTCAGCTTTAGTTTTCCAATGCTCTTGATCCAATGCATTTTCATGAGTTTCTTATATTTTGTTACATTTTCATGAATTTCTTGTATTTTGTTACATTTTAATACTTTGTAAACATCGATGAGATTTATTTCTTATAATGATTAATCACTTTGTATTTGTATTTATTTTGTTTGTTGATTATTTTTTTTTAAATCCTATCTAGTCTACATTTTCTATAATTCAAATGAAATTGTTTTGAATGAAATTTGGCTTTTTGTTTTGTATTTATTAGCAACACATATATTCTCAAGAGTGCAAATCTTTACCTTGTTATTAAAGGGTAGTAATAGTGAAACATCAATTTATCATTGGAAACATAATTGTTTTAATTTCATAATCTTAAAGTATTTTACATCAATATCAAGTGTGGATGTGCATAGGGCATAATTTAAAGCTATTACTAAATAGTGACTCATGTCTATCATATTTACAAATCTCTTATAAAAATTTTCTTTCCAATAAACATAGGGCAAAACCTTACATATTATAATAGTTCTATCTTATGTTAGATATAAGTTATAATTGGCAAATAAATAAAAAGTTATATATATATTTTTATAAGTCATTTTGAACTTGTCAACATTACTAACATTTAGTAATGTGTTTATAATTAATATTTAAGTATATATATTTTTATAAGTCATTTTGAACTTGTCAACATTTAGTAATGTGTTTATAATTAATATTTATTTATTATTATAATTAATGATAAAATTTTGCTTTCCAATAAACATAGGGCAAAACCTTACATATTATAATAGTTCTATCTTATGTTAAATATAAGTTATAATTGGCAAATAAATAAAAAGATATATATATATTTTTATAAGTCATTTTGAACTTTTCAACATTACTAACATTTAGTAATGTGTTTATAATTAATATTTAAGTATATATATTTTTATAAGTCATTTTGAATTTGTCAACATTTAGTAATGTGTTTATAATTAATATTTATTTATTATTATAATTAATGAGTAGTTTTAATGAAAAAGACAAGTTTATAATTATATTGGGATGTAAATTGTTAAAAACATATATTTTTATCCATTTTATTTAAAATTGCATAAGTTTATTTAGTGTTGCATTTTAAGCCATGAATTCTCTTATATCTCTTCTCTTTTCACATTATTTTTTAAAAATAGTTAAAAGATATAGCCTAAAATTTGAGTAATTGATTTATTTGTATTTTTGTAAAAGTGTTTAATGGATTCATAATGTTTGTCTATGTTTTTTCCTTATTATGACTAGTTTGCAAGGGGACCATTTATGAGGCGATATGATGATTGTTCTCTAACTCGAAATCTTGGTACATGTGCCTTTGTTGAAGCTAGAATCCGGGGCACCTCATGGCTACAAATGGTGGAGGGAACTTGTTCCTTACAATACCTTCTCGTTACGTCCCTAGTTGGACATTAGACTGTGCCTATGCAAGGTTTTTAAAGTTACCTAATGAGGGTCACCCCCTTCAAATTGTTAATAGTTTTATCATGTCTAACTTGTTGGTATTGTTTTGGCTTTTTCCTGTGTTTACGCTATTGGATTGTATTGTGTAGTGCAATTCTTGTCTACATTATTATTTCTTTACACATTACAACATGTGGCTTCCTTTTTATTTATGAACTAATTGTTGATCCATCTTTTAACCATCATTGTTTTGTCATGATTTCATAGAAAGGAGAATCAATGGTTGACTCAAGAACACAACCAACCTTTATTACCAAGAAACTCATAACCAATTATCGTATTAATTCATAAGTTTATATTTCCTTAATATTTATTAATTCATAAGTTTATATTTCCTTAATATTAATTCATTCATAAAAAAATTAATGTTAATTTTAGTTTGTTAAATAATTTTAATTTTTTTAAAGTCCAATCTAATAAACAATCAAGGTAGATTTATCTTATGAAAGTAATTTACATATAAGCCATTTTTCTCAATTAAAAAATAAATACAAGAGGTTTAAAAATACATGTTTAGAAGAAGTATGTAGTTAGTGAAACAATATCTTTAACACCAACACTAGTAGTGGTACCTTCAACAACAACAATCTTGAAATCTAACATGCATTGTATGAAAAGCTAACAGAGCCTCTTTTGAAGATTAATTTCAAGCATTTTAATCTTGATGATGCAACTTTGTTTATCAAGAAAGTTGGAAAAATTATTGTATATCTTCTGGTGTATGTAGATGATCTTTTGATAACAGGGAATAACAAAGCATATATTGCATCCATAAATAAATAAATGAAGAAGGGTTTTGAAATGACAGACATGGGATATCTTCACTACTACTTGGGTATTGAAGTAACTCAAAATCTAAAGCATGTACTCATCTCCCAAAAGAAATACATTGGAGAATTGTTGAACAAATTTGGTATGGTTGATTGTAATTCTCTCTTTACTCCAATGGAACAAAATATGAAGCTAACATCAAAAGAAGGGAATGAATTTGATGATGCAACTAAATATAGACAACTTGTGGGGAGTTTTATCTACCTTACTACTACCAGACTAGATATTTGATTTGTAGTTGGGATCCTTTCTAGGTTCATACAAGAACCTTGTGAAGGACATTGGTGTGTTGCAAGGATATTTATAAGGTACTTGAAGGGAACTCGAGACTTTGGGATCAAATACTCTAAGGTGGAAGACTTCAAACTAGTTGGACACGCAGATTCAGACTTTGATGGGGATAAGGAGAATGGAGTGTCTACTTCAGGATACATCATGAGTCTCGGATCAGTAGCTATCACTTGGAGATCACACAAGCAATTTATTCCAACATATTCCACTACAAAGGTTGAGTACTATGTGGTTGTTGTAGAGGCGACAAAGGAGATTACGTGGCTCATGAAGACACTACAGGATTTGTAGGAGAAACATGTGAATTCTACTCCACTTTCGATCGACAACACTTCAACAATCAAGTTGGCAAAGAATCCTAGATCCCATGATCAAAGAAAAAACATAAACACAAAGTATCATTTGATTTGACATCATGTAGAGGCCAAGACCATTCAGTTGATACATTGTTCCACAAGTGAGAAAATTGTAGACATCTTCACCATAGAACTTGGAAGAGAAAAGTTTGAAAATTTGAGAAATATGTTTGGACTTACGAACACCCCTTCAGATTAAGAGGGAAATTTTAGATACCTGATCCAGGTGGATATTGGTGGCCACCCACCTATTCCAACTGGCTCCTCTTGATAGTTTTTAGTTCAACACGTTATTTTGTAATTCTTTATAATTGTGGGTTCTACACTTCCGGGGTTGCCTGAAGCCCTACACAACTTCTAGGTGGAGATTGGTGGTTGCCCACCTAATTGGGGTTCAAATACAATCTCTCACATGGTCACTCTAATGGTGGTACCCTCCGACCAATGATATAGATCTATTCTCTTTGTTGAATCAACGAATGCATCCCACCTATCTTAAACACAAGTTTCGACAAGATCCTATTGCAAAACAAAAGAAAAGGGGTTGAAAGTGATTTTTTTCAAGAAGCCATAACTTTCAGCTCAAATATCGAATTGGAGAAAGATTAAAGTCATTGGGAAGATGATTCAGAGGATAATAATGCGGAATTGTTATAATATGGAGAATGATAATATACTTCTTCATGAAGTGATAAGAAAAGGACCTGTAGCATTGTTTGGAAATTATTTTTATAATATGCATAATTTTAACAAAATGGTTGCTTGCACATTTTGCAGAATTAGAGGTTGTAAACATATCAGTTCAGTATAAGAATGCATATTCAAGATGTTATCTCTCCAGGAGTCCTTCTTATGGTTGTAGGTCAAAGGATCCTGGTAACTTAAAGTGTGAATGATTTTGTGTTTTGTGTTTGGATCAAATGGGAAATACCGACCTACTGGATTTGTATCAAGACAGTCAATTGTACAGTCAATTGTATACAACATATGAGACAATGCTCTCAAGAATCAATGATCAGGTAAATCTCTTAACTTGGTGGGTGAAGAATTCTAAATTTATCAACCAAATCATATGGGTGATGGGTTGAATAAAGATAACAACGATTACAAATCCGTCAATGTTTATGAATTGAAAGGATGAGATGACAGTCACCTGCAATTAGACAAACTTGGACAGAGAAAGTAATCAATGAAAGTACAGAGATTAGGAAATGGAAATCTGACATCAATAGATGAGAGGAGCATGTGATCTGTATTATATCATATGAAAATTCTATTACAATATGGTGTAGCCTCAGTCTCTCTAGACTTGAACCTCTAGCCCTGTTGCCTCTGTGGGCTTTAATAGGATTTACAAAAAAATTATCAAATCCTCAAGAAATGGATCGAATCTCTATCAAATCTCTAATTCAAATCAAATATAACAACTAAGGACCTAGATCCTATTTTTATGGAGTCAAACTATATCCTTCTATTTGATCTTCAAAATATCCACCCAAGCATCGTGATGACTGTAGGAGACTTATACCATCGAATCCCGCCATCTGGAAAAACCTATCCAATGTTTGAATGCTGAAATCAAGGTGTATCATTGACCAATCTTCATGTACAGGAAAATCCACTAGTCTGTAGGTGACTGTGTATGAGAAAATTCAGTTGGTGAGTATCTTCAATGGATAATCCAAGTGCTGGGCATCGACACCTTTTCATCCTTGACCAGAAATAGAATTAAATTTTGACTTGTCTTCTATTTTGTTGGCAAATACATCTGCATAAATGATATACACAAGATCTTATCATCATCTAATTGCTGGAGAAAATCTGCTACCCATGACTTCATATGCAAGATTTTATTTCTTTAGGCAAACAAAAAAGAATATAAACAAAGTATGGGGACCGAGCTCCTGTAGAGTACTCTGATTGATGTTGGTTGCTGATAATTATGTCATCCCATCCTTACCAATGTTTTGATCTTTATATCTTGATAGTTTCACATCATCTCCTGAATGGATGTTGAGTTTCTAATGAATATGGATGACATAAACAGACCTTTTGATAGAAACAAGTTGTAGCTGACTCCCAGAATCAACTTTATATTTCTGACTCTGTTTCAAGATATCCCATTCTCTGGTCTCAACAACTTCTCCACTTCTACACGAGAAGGGAAATGAGAGAATATTTGTTCAGAGAACCTGAATCTTCCAGATCTTGACTTGGTTGCATCTGAGTACATGATTCTATCATGTTGCCAAGATAAAGTTTAATCGGAACTGGAATATCCATTTTTGATACACAAAACTGTCCAGTTTTGCATATAATTTTTCCCCTTTTGACACCACATTGACCATCTTCTATAGAAGCCCTCTCATTCTAAAAATAGACCGGATTAGCTTTTTGTGTCGCAGCAAGTAATTGGGACATCTGAACAGATCAGCAGTGATCAGTCCTCAGGCTTCTGCATCATCGATCATGCTCTTTAACAATTTAGAAGACCATCTCCAGAACGTTCCTCATTTGTCCATAAGAAGATCTGACAGGTTTCCCTTTATCGCCATGTAACTTCACTCTGCCACCTCATGCTGTGTATTTATGAATTATAGACTTGAAATTTGGCGCAAGACTTCGATCTGAGCAAAAGGAAGAGAATTCTGCCAGTTTCAGGTTTCGGTGGCTTAGAGACCAAAATTCTGACCTGTAAGCCACTGAAAGCTCTGCTTTCGGTGGCTAAGGACAGCTGTGCAAACTGAAATAGCCACCGAAAAGGCAGGCTTGAGCGGACTTCTTCAAAGCTTTATCTAACTTTTTTTTCAGGTCCAGAACAGTTGATGTATGAAGCTTATCTCTGCGAGAAGGCTCATAACCATAGACAGCTTTGTATGTTGAACACACACTTTGTACATGTTAGGTTTTCCCTCCAAGTATGGGGTTGCAGGCCTTCATCATGAATTATACATGGCTTCTTGAATGCTATTTTACTTGAGCTTTAACCATATATTACAGGATTGTCCTGAGTCCTAAGCATGTTTGCAGAAGACAACCCTTCTTATTGACTGTTACAACACATATTTGTTTCTGTCATGCTCTGTCTCCATGATATACTTCATTTGCTAAATTTTCCAATCAGCCTCTCGAAGAGTCTCAGATAGATTCTGTCTGCAATAGACATACTTAGACAAGTCATTGCATTGACTGCCAATAGTGAGTAAATCAGTGAGACCCTTGTGTTCATCAGTGAGCCTTTGGATCTCTTCGCATTCCCTTCTTGCAAGCTTTTGTTGTCTTGTCGTAACTGCTCCTGTATATTGTAAGTTAAATGCAATTGCCAAACTTGAATTTGGAATAAAGTTACACGTCAACAATTTCTCCTCGGCTGCCCAATAATATGCTAGAAGTTTTACTATGAATTATCACAAACAATAATCCACGGGCATTATAAAATAAAGCCAATAACAATGCAGGAAAGCATTCATTCAAACAAGGTTGTGTCATCAGCTGAGCCATCAGGCAATACCATTCTCTTCACCTACAGCAGCCAGGATAAAACTTGACCTCTTCGATCCAAACCCTGTAGAGGCAATGCTACCATCGCCATTAAGGCTTCCAGATCTGTCTTTTGTTCGCCATATGAATTAACAAAGGGGCGATCTGCAAATCCTTAGTGGGAAATTTACACCTGTAAATTATTGAGACTCGTCGTGGCACCTTGATTCGAGGCTTAAATCATGGATTTGTTAGACGAATAAGTTGCTCCGCGATTTATTCCGTGATTTCCTCCGCGATTTCCTTAGT
>JASDQU010393770.1:0-10904 GCA_032191745.1 Picea mariana | reverse complement strand
AGTTGGTGCATCAACTTCCCGGGGTCGTAACTTTTGCATACGATCTCCGTTTTAGGCGTATGATAGCTCGTTGGAAAGATCTATCCGAGAACTACAACTTTTGACCGGAGCAACATCGATCTACGATCCATGTTGCTCCACCGTTTTCCCAAAAAACATCGTTTAGGGCCTCAAAGTGGCCCCGGAAGTTAAAACTGCTAAAAATAGTAAATTACCAAAATTGCCAGAAACATGTTTTGGGCCAGTTGGAGAAGGTGGGTGGCCACCGATATCCACCTGGATCACTTACCTTCTTGTTTGTCAATCTCATATCCTAGAGGTTGTTTAACATAAACCTCTTCTTCGAGAAAACCATTTAAAAATACATACTTAACATCCCTCTAGTACATACACCATTTATTATGAGAAATAATGGCTAACACCATTCTTACTGTATCAATCCTGGCTATAGGTGCAAAAGTTTCATTATAATCAGTATCGGGTTGTTGACTAAACCCCTAAGATACAAGCCTTTCTTTGTTCTTCTCAACTTCACCTTGAACATTTAACTTGGTCTTGTAAGTCCATTTAACACCAATACATTTTTTATCTTCAGGAAAATATACAAGTTCCCAAGTGTTATTCCTTTCTATGGCATCAATTTCCTCATTCATATATTCTACCCAAACTTATTTTTTATCAACCTCATCAAAATTTATAGGATCATGTGCAATCAATGCAAAATTTGAAACTTGATCTACTTCATAATTTTGCTCATATGATTCTATTAAACTTCTAGTCTTCTAACCTCTAATTTTTGTTCCTAATGAAGCTAAAGTAGGATTTGATTCATCACTTACCTCTGATCCTGTTCGTTGTCCACCATGACCTAATGGTTCACTGCACTCATATGTTCTGGGCGTTCTTATTTGTGATGGGTTGACTCTTAGTGATTGTCTTACATGAGTTCTTGCTCCAAGTGTATGTGACTGTAGAATGAATTTTCCACCTTGTACAACCTACTCATCTCCATCATCATTTCCATGGGATACTTCAACTCCCCCTGAAACAATTTTATCAATGTTACCATCCCAAGCCTCTTCTTCGTTAAACTCAACATCTCTGTTGATAACATATGTCTTGGTGATGGGATTATAGAGTCTATATTCCTTAGAATCCTCACTGTATCCAATAAAGACACATTTCTCACTTTTTTCATCCAATTTTCTCCTCATCTCTCCAAGTACATGTGCATAACCTACACACCCAAAAATCCTCTAATGGGATACGCTTATATTCTTAAAACTCCAAGCTTCCTAGGGAACATGGTTCTTCACACTCTTACTTGGACTCCTGCTCAAAATATATAGTGAACAAATCAGTACATCTCCCTAATATTTGTTCGGAAGATGATTCTCCTTTAACATACTTCGAGCCATATTCATAATGGTTCGATTATTCCTTTCAGCTACTCCATTTTTCTATGGAGTATATCGAGTAGTAAATTGTCTCTTGATTCCATGGTACTAACGAAACTCCATGAAACTAGTTAACATATAATCACCTCCTTTGTCTGATCTAAAGACTTTAATATATTTTCCACTCTCCTTTTCAACCTTGCATTTAAACCTTTTAAATATATCAAAAAATTTCATACTTCTGATTCAACAAATAAACCCAATTTTTTATTGAAATCATCAATAAAATTCATAAAATAGACATTACTAGTTAGTGAATGTGCTTGCATATTCCACATAAGTTTGTGTGAACAAGATCCAATGGAGATTTAGCTCTGTATGAAACTCCAGAAATAAATTTATCCATGTGATGATTTGCAGGGATGCAACTCTCACACGAGCTTGCTGGTTGTTGAATACTGGGAAACCCCTTCACCATTTTCTTCTTCTGCACCAAATCTAGACCTCCAAAATGTAAATGGCCATATCTCAAATGCCATAACCATGAATCCTCTACACCTTTATCTTTATAAGCGTTCAAAGAGTTAGTCACATCATTTCTCATAATAAGCAGAAACATTCTATTCTTTGTCATCTATACCCTGGAAATCAACTACTTACTTGGATATTTATCATAAATTGTACATACCTTGTTCTTGAAGAACACTCTGTACTTTTTCTCCATTAGTTGTCCAACACTTAACAGATTGGATTTTATACCAGGTACATAATAAACATCATATATTTTTCTTTTTTCATCGTTCTTAGTATAAACATGAATCACACCTTTACCATTAACTCTTACCTTACTGTCATTACCCAACTTTACCTCAGACTGAATACTGGTATCTAAACTAGAAAACAAGTCTTTATTTCCATTCATGTGATTTCTACATCTGTTGTCTAAAAACTAAACATCATTTGAACTTTCCTGGGTGACATTACAAGTCAAAAACATAGGTTTTTGGTCATACTCTGACTCATATGTCATGTGTGCATATTGATTTGCAACATATTCTTGCTTCTTCCAACACTTGTTAGCATAATGAACACATTTCTTACAATAATAACATTGTATCTTAGATTTATCATACCTTTGATTTCCTTGCTGCCAAGATTTGCTACTACTCCCCCTTAAACCAGGAGTATTTTGCTGAGTTCTATCTTCAAATTCAGAATCATTTTTATTGTCTATATGATTAGTAATTTGGCCTCCTCTTCCTATGCTACTAGACCTTCCTTTGTCTCTTCCTCTAGTAACATGTATTTGAGATTTGATGGCATTCTCTAAGGGATTATCATATCTAGACATCCTTGATTCATGAGCAATAAGAGAACATGTTATTTCATCAATATGCATCTGACTAATATCTTTAAATTGTTATATGGGTACAACTACAGATTCAAATTTCTTTAGCAAATATCTAAGAACTTTCTCAATTACTCTCTTGTCTCAGAGGTCGTCACCATACTGCCTTAGATGATTCACAACATTCATGACTTGAGTTAGGAAACTATCCACTGACTCGTTGTCCTTCATCTTCATATTTTCAAAGTCCCTTCTCAAATTCTGAACCTTAACAGTCTTCACCTTGGATACACTTTGATAGTTGGTTTCAAGAGTGTCCCAAGCTTGCTTTGAAGAAACAACACTTCACGCCTTTAGAAATATAGTTTCATTTAGGGCTTGATGAATAAGACCAAGGGCTTTGCTATCCTTCCATTTGTTGTCCTTCAAAAAAGCTCCCTCAACATTTGTCAAAGCCATTTCTGTTGCTTGGTCAATAGGCTCTCGATAACCAATTGTACCAAACTCCGAAAGATCTTGAGAATGTAGAATTGTTCTCATTCTGATAAACCAAGAATCCTAATTCTTTTCAGCCAAAGCTAGAATCTACGATTGAGTCAAACTCTTTCTTGTAGCCATTTCAGATTAGATTTTAAATCATTGTACCCAGTTACAACAAACAACTAGAAATATTACTTGCTCTTATACCACAATGAAGGATGTAGGAGAGTGCTTTAGGAAACAACAAACATTTACAACAAGAATTTCGGAATTGTGTAACAATATCAATAAGCTACAACAATTGTTTCAACAAACAATAAAGAGCTATTACAACAAATACTTGAGTAAACCAGCCCTACATCATAAACTAAAATCGATACTTTGTTCTAACAACAATAAAATAAATATGTTCTACATATTCTAATCTGCATAATATGCTACAACAAACAAAGTTACAACAGAAGAGGGGAATTACAATAGCAAACTAAAACTCAGAGTATAGCATCGAAATAAATTCAATGAATCATTCCCTACAATAGTAAATCAACCCAATACTCCTCTACTAAATCTAAATAGCATGCTACAATAAAATATCGCACAACATAAGAACTGAAATGGAGTTTTCAAACTGATACAAAAAACATAGTATGTATGCCACAACAAAAAGAAATTACTTTGTTACAACAAAATCAAATACTCTGTCTATTTCATCTCATAACAAAATCAGAATTACATAGATATATATACTGATGCAATTAGTCAGTTAACTTACCCCTTCGCTGTTCCTAAATCGAATTTGGCTTTCCAGAAATTTGATGGTTCATTGTCGCTCGTAAAAAATGAAACGATGTGGCAGTGATAACCTTTTAGAACTTCAACGATTAAGTCGGTCACCTCTTCACAATTTAATCGACACAGATAAATCGTATCGTATTTTGAGCGGTGGAATGATTAATCTTCCAACAACAATGTCATGGACACATAGAACAATAATTGTAACTCATTGTCATAATGGATCTTAAATTTGATGTACGATTCTACAATGATATACAAACCTTCTCTAAAAGTTGTTTGAACTCAATAATGATTTCCCTCGACACGTTTCTATTTTGTTTCCCTGAGCTTTGAGTCCGGTAAGTTCTTCCACTTGGTTTTTGAAACTATAATCTCTTTTACGACCGTTTGAACTCAATAATGATTTGCCTAGTCGTTGCGGACACGTACCAATTTTCCCTCAACACGTTTCTATTTTCCCTGTCCTTGGAGTCCGCCAAGTTCTTCCACTTGGATTTTGTTAAAAGATAGTGTTGTTCAACAATACTTCGCTTTGTTAAAATAGAGTGTTGAGAACAACAATACCATTACATCTATTGTTGGGAAAGTTTGAAGTGTATGTGGTTTTTTTCGAAAGGTTTTTAGAAAGCATATCGTAATATTTTTAATGTATTTAATGAAGACGAAGAAGAATATAGAGTTTAAAAGGAAGGTATATGTATTTAATTGAAGGAACATAAAGTGTTAAAAATATAAAAAATTAAAAAATTGAAGCGGGTTTTTCCTATAATCAATGAAATTTGGTCATCTTGAAATTGTAATTTTATATTTCTGAAATTCTATATTTTGAATTGTAAAACTTTTATTGAAATAGATTTAGCATCTTCAAAAATTTGAAGGAACATAAAGTGTTAAAAAGATAAGAAGTTAAAAAATTGAAGCCGGTTTTTCCTATAATCAATGAAATTTGGTTATCTTGAAATTGTAATTTTATATTTTTGAAATTCTATTTTTTGGATTGTAAAATTTTTATTGAAATAGATTTAGCATCTTCAAAAATTTGTATTGCATTTGAATTATGCAATCTTAATTATTGATAACTATTAATATGATATTTGTTATAACAATTTTTCATTTTTTATTTAATTTTAAATTTCAAAAAAAATAAAAATAAAATGATTAACAAAAATCCATATTTTTTAAAATAGGTTTTATTTATAATTAATGATCGACCCCATCATTAATTAAAAAATGTGGAAAATGGCTCCTCCTATATCAACCACTTTTTACATAAAAATGATCATTCTTAATTGACCGTCTGAATGTATAGGCACAACCATAAACATAATTATACATTTTAAATGTAATAATTAAGTATTAAAATAAAATAATTAATAATTTAGTCAATATTCTTATTTATTAAATAAATTAATAATAATAATAATAATAATAAATTAGTAATAATTTTATTAATAAATTATTAATATTAATTAAATGATAAAAAATTATTATTTAATTAATAATAATTATTAAATAATAAAACAACATTTTTAATTATTAAAAAATAATTTATTTAAATTATATATTAATATATAAAATACTAAATACATTAATGTGTTAAGTATTAAATGTATAAAAAAATTAAAACATTAATACAATTTATAAATTAAAGTGTTAAAACATTAATCTGTAATGTAATGTATTATTATATTAATTAATTAAAAAAAATACATTTATACATCGGTACTTAAAAGTTTTGTTAATTAATTAATACAATTATAAAGTAAGTATAAATTATTAAAATATTAAAGTATTATTACTAAATATATCTATAAAGCATAATAAAATATTAAAGAAATATTAATAAAGTGTCCAAAAAAATATAAAGTATTATCAATACTTGAATCAATAAAGCATAATAAAATAATAAAGTATTATCAATATTTAAATCAATAAAGCATCTATATACTTGAATCAATAAAGCATAATAAAATAATAAAGTATTATCAATATTTAAATCAATAAAGCATCTATATAGTAACAAAGTTTTAAAGATTCAAAAAATCGCAATAATACATTAAAATAATAAAGTATTAACTATACATAAATAAAGAAAAAAAATATTTATAACACATTATAGGATATATACATTATAAGATAAATGAATATTATAGAATATATCCATTATTAAAGTATTATTTAAATAATATATTAATCATATATAAATGAATATATAAAATAAAAAATATAATAAAATATTAAATATATTAAATAAATACATTAATATTTTCCAATATTAAAAATAAAAGAACAAATAACAAAATATATTAATAAATTAAATAATAATAATAAAATATTATATATAGTAATATGAAAGTAATAAAAAAATAAAGTCATTACTAAAATAATACATTAATAATACAAAATATATAAATGAAGTATTAATATATAAATGTATTATTAGATAAATGTAGAAAAATATTAATATATTAATTAATTAATACTTTAAAATAATGTAAAAATGAAATATCGATATATTAATATATAATGTAATGTAATAATGTAACATTTAATTTAATAAATATTTTAATAGTGGAATTTAATAATTAATTTATAAATTAATAAATTGCTAAAAGGTTACAATTAGTTAATTTTATTTGTTTTTTATGTCTGGAGGAATTAGCAACTAGTTGGGCACGTACTCGTGTTACACGTTACACGTGGCCTGCGATGCCCCTTACGTGGCACACAAGATAAGTCGGGGGGAGTTGAACTCAAAACCTCATGGAACTTCATTTTCATGGCACTTGCCAATTGAGTTGCCCCTCGGGGGCAGGTTAGAATTAGTTAATTAATAATAGTTTAACAAAACATATATATATACTAAGAAAGTATTAAAGTTTATAAAAATATAATAATACATAACATTAATAAAGTACTAATAATTCAATAGGGATGTAGAAAAAATAAAAATCTCAAGTTCGATTCTCACTCTCATTTACCATTCTTACACACATAAAAATAAATAAATAAATAAAATATTTATAATTCATAAATAAATAAAGTAAAAAAACATTCTTAATACCTTATAACATAAACACATTAATAATAAAGTAAATAACAATAATAAAACAAATAATGTAGTATATGTAATAATAATAATGTATTCTATGTAAAACAAAAAATAAATAATAAAAATACAATAATATATAACATTAATAAAGTATTAATAATTTATGAATAAAGTAAAAACAAAATTATAAAACATTATAGCATAAAAGAATTAATGTACTTATAATAGATTAATGTATTAATTAAATAATACATTAATGAGATATAAATGAGTGTATAAAATACTTTATAGATTAATATGTTAACAATTAAATGTATGAAATTATTAAAAGATTAATGCACTTTATAAATTAAAACATAAATTTTTATGGAATGTATTAATTTTTTTAATTAATTAATAAAAATATATTTATATATTAAAAATTAAAATATGTGTTAATTAAATAATACAAATAAAATATCCATAAATTAATAAAGTATTAAAGTATTATAAATAGAAAAATCTATAAACTATTTATATATTTAAAAAGTTTTAAATTACCTTAAATTAATAAAAATATTAGCAATACATGAATCTATAAAGCATATATATATTAATCTATATATTAATAAAGTTTTAAAGTTAGATAAAAATAAAATAATATATTAAAATAATAAACTAAATGAATAAACTAAAATTACATTTATAATAAGTTGTATAATACATACATTATTATATGATAAATGCTTGTACTTATAATAGATTAATGTATTATTTAAATAATATATAAATCATATATAAATGAATATACAAAATAATAAATACATTAATGTGTTCAAGTATTAAATGTAATAAATAATTTAAATATTAATTTTATTTATAAGTTAAAGTATTAAGACATTAAAGAATTAATGTATTGATTATTTAATAAAAATACATTCATATGTTAGTTATTAATAAAAATACATTTACATTGCGACAGTATGGTTATTGTCATCACATTGCAACAATATGGTTATTGTCATCACATTGAGACAATAATATTATTTTTGTCACATTACGATGGATGGGTTAAGTTTGTCACATTATGATGATAAGATATTTGCGCCACATTATGTGATGCAAATATTTGCATTGCATTGTGACAATGATGCTATGTTGATAACATTGCGATGACGAGATATTGTTTGTCATATATTGACTATGATGGGGATATTGTGACAATTGGGATATGTTCATCACATTTCGACGACGAGAGATATAAGTAAAACATGGCTACATGATCAACATAAATTTTGTCTGTTCATCATATGTCATATGGTTATGTGATGAACATAAATGTCGTTTGTTCATTGCATTACGAGGATAAGGCTATGTTCCTCACATTGTGACAATATGGTTATGTTCGTGATAGTGCAATAACAGGGCTATGTTCGTCACATTGTGAGGATATGATATTTGCATCACATTATGACAACTGGATATTTGCATCCTATTGCGATGAAAAAGTTATGTTCATCACATTACGACAATAGGATATTATTTGTCACATATTGACGATGACAGGGCCATGTTCATCGCATTGCCAAAATATGGCATTTAAGTAAAAAGTGGTCATGTGATGAACATAAATGGTTTTATGACGATTCATGGCCATTTATGGAAAACAACTGTCAAACATGGTTAACCATTGTCAACCATGGTCAAGCAAAATAAACCATGGTAATGGTAAACCAAGATAAAGCAAGGTCAACCATCGTTATGTTCGTCACATTGCCACAATATTGTTATGTTCGTGACATTGTGTGTTCATTGTATAAGGATATGTTTGTCACATTGTGACAATATGGTTATGTTCGTCATAGTGTGATGGGATGGCTATTTTCGTCACATTGTAACAATATGGTTATGTTCGTCATAGTGAGATGGTAAGGCTATGTTCATGACATTGTGAGGATATGATATTTTCATCACATTATGACAACAGAATATTTGCATCACATTGCAACGACAAAACTATGTGCATCACATTGCGACAATAAGACATTCTTTGTCACCATATAGCCACTGTCAATGTTAAATAACCATTTCGAAACCAAATTTGAAACGCGCAAAGCAAAGGTGGCATCCATTAGTGGGCACGCTTGACATCCATAAATAACCATTTCGAAATGAAATATGAAACACGCCTAAACCTGACATTTATCATGCATCCAACTTAACCAACGCTGCGTCAATTGAAACACACGCAGGCAAAACGTGGCATCCGTTAGTGGGCACGCTTGACATCCTTAAAAAATCTTGACATCCATAAAACATGTGCAGCAAGATGACACATCCTATTGAATTAATCTATACTAAACATCCAATAGTGGCAATGAAGTACTTTATACATATTAATTTTTGTTAATTAGTTAAATGTAGCAATCAAGTGGCAAGGTAGTAATTTATTAATATTATTAAGTAAATCTGAAAAAGTAAACAATGGAAATGTATACATTTATTTATAAATGTAAGAAAGTTATGAAGAACTTATTCATTGATTTGAGTGTAAAAGGAAGAATATGTCAACAACAATAATTATTGTCCATTAAATTTGAATTTGTAATTAAAAGTTTAATTAAACCATCAATTTCAATAAGAGAAAGCCTATCAACTTAATAAATAAAACATTTTTTTTTAAATTTTTATCCCATTTTTAACCATAAATAAGTGAATAAGAAAATCCATATTTTTTCAAAATAAGCTTTATTTATATCCTTATAATATTTTCTTATCATTACTATCTTTATAATATTTTCTTATCATTACTACAAATGTTAAAAAATTTACTTTATTGTGACAAATTTTTTAAATGTTTGTAATTTATTAATCTCAATGGTAAGATTTTTCATCAACAGTTATGGTAGACTGTTAGCCATAGCTTAATAGGAAGTACTCACAAATAATGGCTTCAACAATTTCATATCTCTTCTAATCTAGATCTTCTTTAATATCTATAACTTCAGAATTTGGAATAGAAAATTTTCATATTGTACAGAAATTTATACCAAAACAAAGCTTGAAATCATGTGAATCTTCACATATATTTGAGGTTAGTTCTGATAATTAGTACACATAAGCGAAAATACGCGCAACCTAAAAGAAGATATTGTTTTCCCAACTTCAGTTGGGATCGATGACTTAAGATACTGAAAATTGATGTACCAGATCTGTGAGTTGCCCGTAATGGACAGACGGATTCTTGTTGTAAGAAGCCTCATGACATGCTTGAACAGATGAATATCACAAGCTATTCTAAGAACACCCTTCTGAGAATACTCCAACTCTCCAGCAGACAACTCGAGCAGCTCAGTGAAAAGAGGTTGGTTTAAGTAGTGTATGTCAACAATGAAACGATGGCCCTTATTTGCTGGATCAAAAGCATCTACTTACAAAATGCCCACAGAAAAAAAGGAAACAACCCCATACAGTTTATATCTTAGTAATAAAACAGAACAGAATACATCCATTTAACAAAACAGAGCATCCAGCATGCGCTCCAAAAAACAGAGTATGTAGCATCTATTCATTCCAGAAAACAGAGTACAACAGTTGCGTGCATTTACAAAACAGAGTATTTTTTTTAGAGACGGGAGAAGCTTCACGAATACACTAACTAGCAGAAGAGTCCAGATACATAGAAGAATGTAGAAGGAGGAGGGAAGAATTAAATGCGGGAGTTGGAGAGTTGTTGAGAAATTTATGGAAGGGGAGATTAACTAAATCTGGAGATCCACGTCACCAACACTCCCCCTTAATCTTCACTTCCATGTATGTCTGCAATACCAATCTCCTCCCGGAGATGCTCAAA
>JASDQU010393765.1:0-10904 GCA_032191745.1 Picea mariana | reverse complement strand
TTTTTTTTATTTTAGATTTGTTTTTATATTTTTTTGAATTTTGACATGATTTTAGTATTTTTTTATTTTCATATTTAATTTTTTATTTTTTTTAGATTTTAATGGATTTTTTACTATTTTTTTTTTCAAAAATAAATATATATTTTTTAAAAATTATTGTTTTTTGGGAAAATTATAAATTTTTTTCATTCTTTTTAGTTTTTGTTTTTATCCACCTATTTTTTTTGTTTTTCTTTTCCAAATTTGGGTTTTTAATATATATTTTTAAATGTATTGTTTTCATGGCATTATGTATAATGTTGTGTTTGGAGTCATAAACTAAGATTTAAAAAGTAAGCATTTAAGGGTTGATTTAATGATTTTGTTTGCAATAACGATGATTTCGATTACCACTTTAAAGAAAATGTCATTTTAATACCCCAAATTTAAAATGGATGCTATCGGTAGAAGTACATTTCAATTTGATGGTTGATTTTGAGGTTTTGGTTTTAATGGTACCGACTGCTGAAAATACAATTCCAAAATATCTATAAATTTAACGTTTTGAAAAAAAATAAAAAATTCTGTAACAAATTTTTTTTTTATGTGCCAATTTGAAGGTTTTTTTGAGCTACTGTCTGAGTTTTGAGGCCATGTTTGAAAAATGTTGTAATTTTGACCCTTTTAAAAAAATGGTGCTACCGGTAGCACTACTTTTTTATTTGGGGGTTGATTTTGATGTTTTTTATGCAAAAATATGCGTTTTGGGGACTAGAGTTCTTGTTTTGAGGTCATAGTTCTCATTAAGTTGGTAACTATGTTTCAACTGAAAACCCTCGAACATATTCCTCCGGAGTTCGCGATCCATCGCCATGTATCCCTCTGGATCTGGCGGTCCAAATTCACCCCCTGGGGATGAACAACCTCAAATTACTTCGAGATTTCAGAACTTTGGTAAGTTCCCTTCTCCTGCGTGTGCCAAGTGCTAAGGTTCGTGCACCTTACTTAGATCAAACCACTGTCGATCCTTGGCGTTGTGATCCAATGACCACTATCACTCCTCTTCCTGATCTTCTGACTTACTCCGACTTAGAATATTTTCTAAGTGGTCGAAGGATTCGACCTTTGCTCCTCCTAAGGTCCCGTCTCCTAGATTTCGTCTTCACTCCTGAAAATGCTATCTCTTTTGAGCTTGATCTCCTTGAATATTTCTCCATCCCACGCGTTGCTTGCATTTCAGAGATCGTGTCAAACCCAGATCGAAGTTCAACGACGATCGATGGTTCACAGAAATTGCGGGGCCCCACCATGTGTACTCTTTACGAGAGAGTTCGACCTCCGCAATCTAGAAAGTGATTGCTTGGTTCTAGTCTAACCGGGATCGTTGATCTTCCAGCCCATTGAGATCAACGACAAGATTGAATTGCGGGCCGCGAACTAGCGCGTCTATTATTTTCACATTCATGCTCTGCAGTGATTCCCCACCCTCGATCTTCGTTCATAGATCGACGATTCATAACAATTGTGGGGTTCAACTTGACTATTGTGCAATTTGACATCTCAGAGCCTCAAGCTCCAAGGTTCCTAGACCCAGGTCACGTGGATCTTCATATAACTCCTAGGCTATAATCCCCTCTCTTAGTCAGTTTTTTGGTTAAGGGAATAGACGCAAGTTCAAAGTCTCCTAGACTATTGGTCTAAAGGGAACATCTTCCTAACTCGTAACTTGTGAGGTTACCAAAATGGTAGCTATGCCTAGAGGCTTGGTCTGACTCCAGAACAGTGATGTAAATTCCTGGGGAAAGTTCCTTCGAGTGATTAAACAGGGACGTATGGAAATTCAAGAAGAAATATAGGTTCTCAAGGGAACGAAAGCATACTCATAACTTAATCATTTAATACAGAGAAAGAACCCTTTATAGACATGTAAATACTCTCATGCATCCATTATTTACAATTCAAAGCATAAGGAAAGAAAACACTTATTAGAACCATAGAGTATGATGCGACTGCTGAAAGGGGTTCTTATTTCCACCCAACCATAGGCTCAGTCACTCTCAATGGATTTATCACTGGCCACCCCCGAGCTTAAGCCACGATGCTTTGTGATTCCATCTCTTTCTTCCAACTCAACAGAAATTAGGCATGAAGGTTACTCTCCTTCTCCCAATACAGAAATAGATAAGGATGAAGGTTACTCTCCTTCTCGTGGCTCAATATCTATTTTCTGCGATCAAAACTCATTGTTCCTCTTTCAGTCCTTCCTTGGACCTGAGAGTCTCCGCTCTCCCCTCTGTATTTTTGCGTAGGTCTTCCTCTTCCCACCACACTTCCTTTCTTTCCTTTCTCAGCAAGATTGTGTGTGGCTCGAATTCCCAGTCCGTGGTCAGGTCTGGAAGCCTTACAGATGGGTGGTCTACCCCATCCCCTCATTAACTCTTGAGGAGGTCTTCCCACCTACCAGTGCGACTGTAATTCATTTCTGGGTCAGAGGGTTGTTCTGATCTAAGCAATTAATTCCAGCATGGTACTGGTTCGGTGGAGGTTAATGCAACCATTCAAAGTCCCCTCCACCACCTTTCATAACATTCGTGGTTTTCTCTTAGCACATCCCCTCTTTCAACAGTCATGCATCACGTAACCATTTTCTATTAAAATAACAAAATTTACATTCATCGACCTTTCGTACAAAGGTCCATCAAATCAAACATTCAGACTTTTAGGTTTTCCATATTTCCTTGGCCCATATAGTTATATTTACAGACTAGGGGAAACAGGGTGTTACATTTTTCTTCTTGTAAGAAAACATTAAAAACTTTTTCTCAAAGTTTAATATTAAGCTACCCAATGTCTCTAACCAAGTTGAACCGAGGACTATATTAACCTCTTTTTCATATATAGTTGTAACCTCGAAATTCGATACGAGTTTATAATCTTCGAGTGTCAATGATAAGTCCTTGATGTCATATTTATTTCCAAAAAGTTCTTTTTTTTTTCGATTACACTTGTCTTTGGAATTATTAATTGATTCACCAAATCGACACTAATGTGATTTTTCTTCTTATCTGGAAAAATGTGGATGCTAATTTTTTTTCTTGAAGATTTCCTCTAAATATCAATAATCCGATGCATCTAATTAGATGATTTTTACCAGAAAATATTCCTTCCTCAAAATCCATTTTTTAATTTGAATTGACCTTATAATTATAATAATATCCCTTTAATAATAATAAGCCTTAAGCTTCTTGACTTAATAGATATCTTCCTCTAATATTTCTTTATACTCTTTTAAGAAAATAATTCTTGATAATTCTTCTTTTTATATATAGAGTTTAAAAACTTTGAATATTTTCTTATACTTTACCAAAAGTACTTTTATATTCACTTAATCTCTTCTTTTTTTTCTTGGTAATTAATGAAAAATAATTTAATATTACCTTCACACTTTCCAAAAGAACTATCTTATTTATACTCCTTCTTTAACTCATAATTTGTGAACTTTTAAAACAACCTCCTTTTTTTTAAACTAAAACTTTTGACTTTTTTATTATATATCTTCCTTTTATATTTTTCACCATATATTCTTCACTTCTTAAAATTAATATAACGTAGAAGTTAATTTTTTTTTCCTTTCTCTTTTGTTTTATCAAAGGTCACGACTTTTTGTTAAATGGTGGCAATTTACCCATTTACTTCTATGGCAATTGTATGGATTGGTATAATGAACAGTGCACTTAAATTTGTACGAAAAATGATGTACGATGTACGGGCTAGCTGGTAATAATATTTTTTTTTTATTCTTTTATTTTTCTTCATAATAGGAAAATAGATATTATTTTGTTTTTCCTTATATATATATATATATATTCTTTATTTTTTTATCATATATGTGTGTGTGTGTGTGTGTGTGTGTGTTTATTTATTTCTTTTTAATGGAAACCTAACTTCTTGTTCAAAAAATTATTGTACATGAATTTCCACGATAGAGATATTTAATTCTTGTGCTGAAGTATTCAATATTCTTGTCAATGCAAGGTGGAAGGAATATCTTTACTTTTTTTTACTTTCTTAATTATTTTTAAAATTTTTGGGTAATAGTTTATTTTTCTTCAATATTGTATTCTACAGTGGAAATTTTAGACTTCAAATGGCCAAGGACCAATTATTGTCAAGGACCATATTTTCAAAGAAACTCTTAAGAATTACTATAGTTGCGGCCAACAACCAATATATATGTTTCCAAAGGAAACGTAATTTTAACCAAAGGTCAGATGACCAAAGGCCGAGATCAGATGTCGCTCTGATATCAAATGAGACGAACAAAGTTTGCTCACACAAATAATATCCAATATAAATAGGATAGTACACATAAATACATATAGGATAATAATAATATGAATAATGAATATGATACGAGATGATTTTACAATGAGAAATAAGGGCCTTATATACCCACATAGGGTGCCCTTTCATGAAGAGATGTGTCCTTTCATTAGGATGCCATAACTCTTCATTATTCATTATTAGTTATTAGTTATTAGTATTTGTTATTTATTATTATTATTACATATTTATTTATGTTACAAGGACAAATACCTTTCCTCTAACACGATGGTGTCTTGGCTGAGAAGCTCCATGATTAGGACTCTAAACATCTTAAACACTTGGAGAAGTCTGGTTAAATCATTGGATTTAGTTACTCACTCGCTGGCCTGGAATCCTGGAACAAGACACTTTATCCGTAGTAGAGAGGATGAGACCCTGGGATTGGAAAAAAACTCATTGCTTTTGTTCGATCTTATCACTACACTTAAGCAACAATGTATATACTACTTGTATCAGGAAAGAGGTTTGGGTAGGTCAGGGGTTGTGTTGGCTCATTGGATATCTAATGAAGAGCTCGGTATTACTGGCGAAGAGGCATCCAAATAGGATCACTATTGCAGGGCTTTGGTTAACGCAGGCATTTTGTTGACTAACATACCGAGTATTCTAATATGGACTGGGGGAGATAGATTTGGTAACATCTCGACTAAAAATGTCTACGATGCTCTAGCCTCGAAACTTTGGACCCCCAACAAAATTTGGTGGCATCACTCTCTTTGGGATTGGGATATTGCGCCATCCAGTGATTCCCCTGAGGTGTGGACAAGTGGAAAGGCATAAGGGCCAAGCACACGTTAGAAGTAAAAGAATTAAATGCACATATTCAAATGTTTTGAGAATTAGATTGAAACATATCATGATAACAAAACTCATTACCTCATGGAGAAAGACCCACTATTGTTGAAGGATCCGACTGAAGGGATGGTTTTTGTTGTTGCTGACAAGGTGGAGGCACTGAAGAAGAAGAAGGATGGGCCCTCCAGGTCCAGGCTCAAGTCAGTATGGCTCTCGGTACTCCATGTCTAGGACCTGTGGGCCTCAAGACATAATATCCTTAGTTATCCCTAGTGTTATCACTGAGAGTCACACTCAGATTGTAAGAGGATAAGCCCAGTACCCATCAAAATGTTTGTGGAGATAGGTTTATTAGTGGAGGTCAAATGGACAAAGCTCAATACAATAATGTTTTAACATAGAAAATGGACAAGCAATGCATAGGGAAATGAGGTCCTCATTAACTTCAGTCAATGGTTTAAGGTTAAAGGTGTGCAGAAGGAAGACTTAGTGAGAAAGGTGAACAAGTCTGCCATGAGCATCTAGATTTCAAGCATCTTGGTGAAAAAAAAATCAAGCACAAGAGCACTCTTGAACTCAAGTTTAAGACGCTGAAATATATCACAACATCATAATAATCAAACCTCCATTACAATGCTACTACAACAACTCATCTATATCATCCATGCACGACCATTTCAGCATAAGAGGAAACAAGGCAACAAAAGAAAATACTGAAACAGGTCACAACAATACTATAATCAAACCTACATTACAATACAACTACAACCCTCATCAGGATCTTCCATGCACGAGTATTTCAACATAGATTAAACAAGATGATGAAAGAAGCTGACTTTTATTAATGTGAAAGTATCAGATCTCATACAAAACTAGAGAACAACTATGTTATCAAAATATTACAAAATAGCCTGGAGCTCTGCTCAACCATCGACCTCTACCAAATTATTCAACTGCTCTATTTATACTCATATTAGTGGACAACCGCTAGGAGAGTCATCTGGCCATCCCGTCCAAGGATTTTCTTCTGTGCATCCTTCTGTTAGACTGTGTGTGTATTCTTCTGTCAGACGCAAGCTCAGATGGGCCTACAATAAGAAACCATTCATCAAGGTACCTTGGGATGGCAGTTATGTCTCCTCGGCCAGAGCTTCGATTCCTTCTAATTATGGAGTGAAACGAGGTTTCAATTACCATTCCTCATTCATTAACTGAATTATCCTCGGGATCGGGACGAGGCTCAACGCCTAGGGGGATGCTACGTGTTGCTCTCATATTTGACGCTAAATAAGAATGTGATTTTGGGGCCGTCAAAGGAGGTTTGGATCCACACTTCTTTTGATCTCGCAATTCACCACCTTTCACCACGTAGTCCTTTCACCATACCGTGGTTTTGATTGTGGGACCTCTCTAGAAATTTAGCGTTCAAGCATGTTCCATCCCCGCAATGAAGTGTGGTCATTGATTTGCTGCAATCTGCGATTTGGGAAAGCCCTGCTTTTGCTGCCATGCGTCTCTCTTGGATTGGACCCCATATAAGCATTTGATTGTGGAATCTACCAAGGGCGGTTTGGGTCCACACCGCTTTGGCCCCCGCAATCCACCACCAAATGCCACGTACCTCTTCAGCTATACCACAGTTTTGATTGTGGGACCGCTCTAGAATTTTATCGTTTAAGCATGTTTTGTTCTCGCAATGAAGTATGATCGTCGATCTATTGCAAATCCATGATCTGGGAAACCCTGCTATTTTAGCGACCAACTAAAATTTATCCGTCTTCCATCTCCATAACCCCTTTAGACCATGCTTAGATATGGAGCCAATTTTGGCGCTTGGGAGCTTTGAATGTTGAGCATGAATATCTCCTGGAGGATAATCTCTCGAATCTGAAGTGGAAACCTCTCGTTGACTTTGAGACTTCGGACCTTCCGGTGATAATGCTGCAAAGATCAATGATTCCTGTTGATTTAAGATCAATGGTCCATAATTACTTCGGGAGTTCGGTCTTCGGTCCTTTTCAATGCATAGCTCTTACAATCCTCTAGAGTTTCGTATCTCTGAAGTGAGAGATCTGCCTCCACGTGGCCTCTTGATTTGGACAGTCAAGATTCACTTCAGGAGTTCAATCTTCAAGATATTTTCTTCTGCTTTCTCGTGAAATCCTCTGAACTGTCATATTTTCGAAGTGTTAGATCTGGTGTCATGTGTCCTCTTGTTTTGAACGATCGATATTTACTTCGGGACTTCGAGACGTTTGGCTAGTCGTTTATCCTTGCGCGAATTTTAAATTTTGACTGTCCGAGGGCCGCTAATCTGAACTGCACATGGGATCTCTACAGTTGAAAATTGAACCTTCTTGTTGCTTGTATTTCAAGCGTGAAATGGACTGCTTTTGAATGTTGCGCTTGGACGTTACCTCTGAAACAAAATACTTGGTCGTTCTATGACCTTGACAATTTTATGTGATAACATTTGGCTCCATAGGGGATGGCATGCTCCCTGTGAGCTACCAAGAACAAGCAGTTTCAGTGCCTTAGTTGTTGGTTTGTGGATTCGAGCTCAAATACATTTTGTTGAATACAACAGGCTTCTATGTACACTACTCAACTTAAAAAGAAAACAAACATACATGCTCCAGATGGAGTTTATTTATGTACAATCCTAAAATAACTGATTTTTACAATGTGCTAGGTGAAAACAAACTTCTACCATAGCCACCCAAATTGTTTGGTAACATAATTCTTCTTTTCACTGCAAATGATCTGCAAAAGGTAAGGGAAGTATGACAACATAATGAAAAAATGTTTTGGAACACTGACAATACCCCCAAATGATGATAATATGAATAATTTTGTAGGATCCAATGCTTTTGGAAATCTCAAGTCCATATATAACCCTACATGGTCATAAAATTTATAATAAGGCATGCTAAACTGGTAAGAAATTACCTCCTTTACTTCATTATTTCTCACTTGTTGTTTGGTGTTCTCAGAGTGTACAAGTGGATAAAGGATTGATGCAGGTTGGCTAATCCCAGGTGATATTTGTTCATTTACAAGTGTTGGACAGGAGATAAGTTGCACATTTAGCTCTTCCTTTTCTCCTTCATGGCCCTCCCAAGGATCAAATTCATAATCATCATATACATGAACCATGCTACGAGATTCCAAAGAATCCATGAAGAATCTCCGCTCTTTATCATCCTCACTGGGATATTCATCAAAAAATGGTCGTTTTTGGTCAATATTTGAAACAACTTCTTCATCATAATCAGGGCTGCCAAAAATATCTATTTCAAGGACAAAAATATCCTCTACATTTTCTTCATAAGAGAAACAAACAAAATATCCCTTCAATTCTGAAAAGCTAGGAAAAAACAAAGAGGAATCTTTCCTAGTTTTTTTAACTAGCTTATCATCTATCTCAGCTTCATAGTCAAGACAAATATCTACTGTAGAATACACTTTCTCTTCGACATCAGAATATTCAGAAGAGACATGTTGATCTTCATGAATATTTAAAACAACGTATACATCTGATATGATGCCAGATGTTTCTGTGTTATTGCTATCATAATGAATATCATTCAACACCTCATGATCTTCATGGTAAATGTTTTCTTTTATAATAAATGATTCATCACAAATCAGGCTTTCATGACTAGCAGAATCTTTATGGAGCAAATAAAACTCATCACAAAATCCCTCAAAAAGACGTTCAACTGAAAAATACTCTTTAAAAAATGAATTAAAAGCTGCATGAAAACCTGTCAAAGAGATGATACTTGCAATTGGAAGAGATCGACACCAATCACGAGAAATCCCCTCTAATGAATACTTGAAAATATTTATCTAAACATCTTCATGCACGATATGAAGTTGATGAATAAAATCATGAAAATCCAGCAAGTGTTCAACTAGTACCTCCCACTCTTCTCCTTGAAATTTAGGAAGGATACTTTCCCATTCATCTCTACTAGGAAATGGATTAGGGAAACCAACTATTTTTGAAAAATCACAGAAGGCATACCTCTGAGCTAAAATATTCTCCATTTCAAACCAGTGGAATCGCCATGGTGAAATATGAGTAGTCAGAATAATGTGTCCAACTTTATTTCACCATATAAAACTGGATCTCTGCAATGCCATTCTTCCTAGGGAGATTTTCAATCTGGAACAATGGCTGAAAATCCTTCTTGAGAAATCTTTCCTTTCTTGATAATATTTTCTAGGTCATCTTCAGGTGTTGCCAGAGGAAACTGTGGAGTAGACCTCATGTGTCTGCCTTTGGGAGCCACAAATGAAACAATGGATTCGCCAGGTGCAAGTTGCAATCTTCAAGGTACTGATTTCTGATGCACCTTCAGAATCAAAATTTCTTTGTCATTCAATCCCAGGGAAATGTCTTCAATTCATTCCCCGACAATGATGCCAAGAATGTTATCACTGAGAGTCACCCTCAGATTGTAAGAGGATAAGCCCAGTACCCATCAAAACGTTTGTGGAGGTAGGTTTATGAGTGGAGGTCAAATGGACAGAGATTAGTACAAGAATGTTTTAACAAAGAAACTGGACAAGCAATGCATAGGGAAATAAGGTCCTCATTAAATTCAGTCAGTGGTTTAAGTTTAAAGGTGTGCAGAAGGAAGAATTAGTGAGAAAGGTGAACAAGTCTGCCATGAGCATCTGGCTTTCAAGCAACTTGGTGAAGAAAAACTCAGGCACAAGAGCACTCTTGAACTCAAGTTTCAGACACTGAAATATACACAGCATCATAATAATCAAACCTCCATTACAATGCTACTACAACAACTCATCTGGATCATCTATGCAGAAGCATTTCAGCATAAGAGGAAACAAGGCAACAAAAGAAAATACCGAAATAGGTCACAACAGTACTATAATCAAACCTACATTACAATACAACTACAAACCTCGTCTGGATCCTCCATGCACAAGTGTTTCAGAACATATTAAACAAGATGATGAAAGCAGTTGACTTCTATTAATGAAAAAGTCTTATATCTCATACAAAACTAGAGAACAACTATGTTATCAAAATATTACAAAATAGGGAGCTCTGCTCAACCATCGACCTCTACCAAATTCTTCAACTGCTCTATTTATACTTAGATCAGTGGAAAACCACTAGGAGAGTCATATGGCCATCCCGTCCAAGGCTTTTCGTTTGTGCATCATTCTGTCAGACTGTGTGTGTATTCTTTTGTCAGACACAATCTCAAATGGGTTTGCAAGAAGAAACTGTCCATCGAGGTACCTTGGGCTGACAGCTATGTCTCCTCGGCCAGAGCTTCCATGCCTTCTATTTATGGAGTGAAACGAGGTTTCAACTACCATTCCTCGTTCATTAACTGAATTCTCCTTGGGATCGAGACGAGGCTCAATGCCAAGGGGGTTGCTACGTGTTTCTCTTGGATTTGACGTTGAATAAGAACATGATTGCAGGGCCATCAAAGGCGGTTTGGATCCACACTGCTTTTGATCCCGCAATTCACCACCTTTCATCATGTAGCCCTTTCGCCATACCGTGGTTCCGATTGCGGGACCGCTCTAGAAATTTATCATTTGAGCATGTTCTGTCCCCGCAATTGTTGAAATAATGTAACTGCGAAGAGCATTCTTATTATTCTGTTATTGGATTAAATCCCCATTGTGGATTAATCATGTCATTATTATTATTTTTATTATTAGATTAATCCCCATTGAGGATTAATCAAGTCGGT
>JASDQU010393760.1:0-10904 GCA_032191745.1 Picea mariana | reverse complement strand
TTAAAATGAGAGAGCCTTGCCTCTTATTTATACTCTCCAAGTAGCTTCCTTAAAAACATCTTCTAGGTCACTTGGCCCCACTTTCCTTATTTTAGGGTTAACCCACTTCTAATTTCTCCATTAAATTTATTATTTAAATAATTTATTTTGTATTCAATTTGAATTATATTACACTAATCACCTCACTTTATTATTTACCTTTTAAAATCCCTTAAACCACTTTGACTACTTTGACCTTTTGGGACTTCTAGATGACATGTGAGGGTCCTCCAACTTCATAAGGCCATAACTCTCAAACCGTAAGGAGTTATGTGACGTTCCACATACCACCAGAAATGTCATGACATGTAATATTCATATAGAATAGTATTGTCTAAAAATATATCATAACTCATACCATTACCCATCAAACAAACTTGGGTCCATTACCCAAACCTGGGGTCTCCAACTTCTCATGGCCATAACTCTCTAAACGTGAGGAGTTATGTGACATTATAAATACCACCAAAAATGGAATGACAAGCACTATACATATATGATAGTTTCACAAAAAATTTACTTAATCTTCATCTCATTATTCCACATACAAGCATGGGTCCTCCAACCATTCTTCTAGGATAACTCAATCCGCAAAGCGTCTTCTCATGAAGGCTTTCACCATAAGGGGACCACTTTGGATTTCATCCATTTGTGAACCTTATCAATCATGATAAGACAATAATGAGAGAATGAGCCCTCCAACCGTTCTTCTAGGATAACTTGATATGCAAAGTGTCTTCCCGTGAGGGCTTTCACCATAAGGGGACCACTTTGGAGTTCATCCATTTGTGCACCTTAACAATAATGATAAGACAATAATGAGTCATCTATAAATTTTTCCAACAATTCATAATATACCAATGAAACCACATCGATCCATCTTCCTCATGTATCAATGACAACTCATTGTAATATACTAGATATAAAAAGTATACAGAACATAAATAAAATGCTAGAAATGGTAGAATAACAATAATATAACCAGCATAATCTCCACAATAACACATAAATGATATAAGAACAACAACAAAAATAGCACTTTGATTCCGAAAGCAATGTTCATGGGCCTCTTTGAGGGGGAAACCTCCAGTCGAGAAGTGCTCTATTACAATAATCTCCAAGATAGGGTTTTCATACCCTCGACCCTTATTTATGCTAAATATGTGTATCAAGAGAAGCATCTAGAGGAAGATCCTTATAGAAGCGGAAGCTTCTATTAGGTCTTCTTACATCCGCCTTATTCTATTTTATTGAAAGGCTTTATTAATATTGACCTTTATTACATCTGAATATATTTCTCTACCTATGTGAGTGTTAGGACCCTAACATGTCCGCCCCCTTAAAAACAACCTTGTCCTCAAGGCTTGAGATGTGGAAACTGCTGCAGAATGGTAGCTGGTTCCCAAGTGGGATCTACTGGAGTTCTATCTTTCCACTGGACTAGCACTTCCTTGATGGTTCTCTGACGTAGGCAATGCTCACACTGGTCCAAAAATGCTACTGGCTGTATCCAAATGGATCCTTCTTCAGCTAACTCTGGAAGGTTGGTTTGAATTTGGCACCTAGTTCCAATCACCTTCTTTAAGCATGAAACATGAAAAGCAGGATGTAGCTTCGAATGACTGGGCAGAGCTAACTGATAGGTGACTTGTACCACATGCTTGAGAACTGTATAAGGACCATAAAATTTGGGTACTAGCTTCTGACAATGCTCGACCTTGAGGGAAGTTTTCTTGTATGGTTGCAGTTGCAGAAACACCTGATCCCCTTCTACAAATTGATGTTCAGAGAGACCTTGATTTGCTTGTTGCTTCATATGATTTTGTTCCATGACCAAGTTCCCTTTGAGGGTATAGAGAATATGCTCTCAAACTATAAGTGTTTGGTCAACCGCCTAGACCTTCGAGGTACCCAGTAAGTATGAGAGAACTGAAGGTGGCTTATGTCCATATACTGCTTCAAAAGGAGTCATGCGTGTAGCTGTATGGTAGGAAGTGTTGTACCACCATTTAGCTAGGGGTAACCATTGAGCCCACTGATTTTTCTTTTCAAAGGCAAAACACCTCAAATATGTTTCCAAACACTTGTTGACAAATTTTGTTTGACCATCAGTTTGGGGATGATAAGTTGTGCTGAGATGCAATTTGGTGCCCTGTAGCTTGAACAATTCTTGCCAAAAATTACTTGTGAAAGTTGTGTCACGATAAAAAACAATAGAGTGCGGCATGCCATGAAGCTTGAAGACCTGGTCCATGAAAATTTGAGCCACCGTGGATGCAGTAACTGGGTGTTGAAGAGCACAAAAATGAGCATACTTGGAAAGGCAATCCACAACCACCATTATGACTGATTTATTTCCCGATTTGGGTAATCCAGTAATAAAGTCCATAGAGATATCCTTCAAAATAGCAGGTGGAATCGAAAATGGTTGTAGTGTGCCTAGAGATTTGACTGTTTCTCCCTTGTTGCATTGACACACCTCACATTCAGCGACAAAATTATGGATTTCATGTTTCATACCATCCCAAAAAAAAGAATGTTTGACCCTGTCATACCTTTTGGTGAACCCGGAGTGCCCCGCTGTGGGTGTAGCATGAAGCTCAGAAAGTACCTTGGATTTAAGCTTTGATTTTTACTTAAATACAAACAACCTTTGTATCGAAGCTCATCCTGGAGCCAAGAGTACCCTGGGGGAGCTGGAGCATTGGTCTGCAATTGTTGGATCAGATGCGAACTTTTGGGATCTTGTAGCCATTCCTGGCGAACAACTTGGAGCTAATCGGGTACAATGAGGGAAGGAGAAAAAAGAGATCCTTCTTCTTCATACTTTTGGGACAGTGTATCCGCCACCACATTGTATTTTCCTTTCTTGTAAATGATCTCATAATCATATTCAAAGAGTTTAGTCACCCATTTTTGTTGCTCCAGGGAGGAAATGCATTGTTCCAAAAAGTACTTGAGGCTTTGATGGCTTGTATTAATTTGGAAATGTTTCCCCAAGAGATAAAGGCACCACAGATCAACGACATGCAGAATAGCCAACATTTCCTTTTCATAGATGGGTTTGCCTAGAGTCCTTTCAAATATTTTCTTGCTGGTGAAGGCCAAAGGTTGACCCTCTTGAATAAGGACAACACCAATTCCTTTCCCTGAGGCATCACATTCCAACACAAAGGTCTTTGTGAAATCAGGAAGGGCCAGAAATAGAGTGGTGCACATGGCCATCTTCAAGGTTTGGAAAGCTTGAGCAGCGGCTGGAGTCCAAGTGAAAGAGTTCTTTTTTAGGAGAGCAGTGAGAGGTGTTGTAATCTTTCCATAATTCTTAACAAACTTGCGATAATACCCTGTTAAGCCCAGAAATCCACACAATATTTTGAGATTCTTTGGGTGCGGCTAGTCTTGCATAGCTTCAATATTTTTTGGATCCACCCTGACGCCATCCTTTCCAACCAGATGACCCAAGTATTTTACTTCTGAGGCACCAAAAGAACATTTAGACTATTTCAGGAAAAGTTGGTGCTGAGAGAGTAGATGGAGAACTCGATCCACATGAGTAACATGGTCTGTCCAGGTTTTACTATAGATGAGGATATCATCAAAGAAAACTAAGATAAAATGACGGAGAAAAGGATGGAAGACATGATTCATGAGGCTTTGGAAGGTGGAGGGGGAATTACACAAGCCAAAGGGCATGGCCAAAAACTCATAGTGGCTCTCATGAGTTCGAAAGGCCATCTTGGGAATGGTTGTCTCTTTCATACGTATCTGGTGATAGCCCAAGTGAATATCAAGTTTAGTAAAGAATTGGGCGTCACTCAATTCATCTAGGAAGTCATCAATGACAAGAATGGGAAATTTGTCTTTAATGGTCAGTTTGTTTAGGGCACGGAAGTCAGGACACATTCTCCAAGAACCTCCTTTCTTCAGGACCATGACTACAGGAGAAGAGTAAGGGCTCGTACTAGGGCGAATAATGCTTTCATTAAGGAGTTCCTGGACAATTTTCTCAATTTCATTTTTTTGTGAAAAGGGGTGGCAATACGGACATATATTGGGAGAAAGGCTTCCAGGTATAAGGGGAATGGAAAATACCATTTGATGTTTAGAAAGGAGGGCTTGGAGGTCTTGCGGCACTGGGGGTGTCTCTATTGCTTGTATGGCATGGAGTTGGGCAATGACACCACAATGACCTTTTTTGAGTAGCTTTTCCATGCGATGGGAACTAATGACCTTAGGTGAACCAGCAGTGATGCCTTGGAATTTATATTGGTGGCTTTCCTGGTCGAATTGCATGGTTAATTACTTAAAATCCATGAGAATGGGACCCAAATTCCTTAGCCAGTCTACACCCAACACAATGTCACAACCTCCCATGTCGATAGAAAACATATGGGATTTTAGGTGGTAGTCATCGATTTGGAGACACACATTTTCACAGCACCCTCCACATTTCATGGAACCACCATTGGAAATAATGATTTGGAAATTATTGATGGCATGGATGTAGCAATGAGTTTCTTGGGCAATGCGGCGATGAATAAAATTATGGGTGCTTCCATTATCAACCAGAATGATGACCTTCCGATGCTTGATGTAATCAATTAACTTGAGGGTTTTGGGGGTGGCAAAGCCAGTGAGAGCATTGAGGAAAATGATCGGTTGCACTTCAGGAGGGTCTGAGGTAGGGGTTATGTCAGTGATTTCAGGTGACTCAGGCACAAGGGGATTTTCAACATCCTCTTTCGAAATATCCTCAAAGATGGCCATAAAAATCTTTTGTTCCTTACACTTGTGGCTCGGGAAATATTTTTCATCACAATTATAACAAAGGCCTTTGAGTTGGCGTTCAACCATTTCAGCCCTGGTCTATTTTTGGATCTTTAATGGGGCGGAGGGAGTAGTGGGATTTATGGGTTTAGGGTGAGGGATAAAGGAGGGTTTATGATTTTGAGAGGATACAACCTGTTGTGCTTCTTTAGCTTTTTTAGTGGCCTCCACCCAACTCAAAGGTCAAGCCATGAGGACATGGGCTCAAATCTCATCCTTGAGGCCATTGATAAAACACTCTTAAAAGAAAGCATCAGTCATGCCCTCTGTTCGAAAAGCCAGGCGCTCAAAGGGATATATGAAGTCTTCTACTATTCCTAATTGTTTCAACTTTGTCAAAAAACCCAAATGGTTGGTGTCAGTTTCAAAGCGTTCATAAAGCTCAGTCACAAATTGGATCCAAGCAATATACCCTTGACGGGAAGTTTTTCTCCATTGCCACCATTGCCAACATTCTTGATCTAGATGGAGAACACCATACCGGAGTTTGGCCAAGTCATCTATAATGTCGTATAAAGAGAAATAATGTTCCATTTGGGTGACCCAACCAGTGGGATCTGAGCCATCAAATTTGGTCACATCCACCCATGGAAGGTGTAGGTCACGTTGAAAGTGATGGTGCTGAAAGGTATGGGAATGGGAGGAATGTTCACCTTCATTCTTTGGAGGTGAGTCAGAGAAAGGGTCATCTGTAGGGATCTTCAGTTTGGTGCAGAGTGATGCAAAGACAGATTCAAGCTGGGTGGTTAGTTCTTGTTTGACTTCCTCCATTGAGGATTGCATGGTTGTATTTATGGTTGTATTGATGGATGTATCGATGGAGGCAACAGTGGCTCTAATTTGTTTCACTTCTTTTTGGGTCTCGAGGAAACCAGATTGCAAGGTGTTGAAGCGAGCTTCTAGGTCTTGTCTACGGGTATGGGCCATGAGGATGGGTGAACTAAAAAGGGTTGGGCGGGGTCAAAAACTTTTTCCTAAAAATGATATGGATGAATGTGATAAGGGAGAAGAGATGAATCCAATGGAATAGGCCTCAAATAACGGTGAAAAAATTTCCAGACTTTTTTTTTTCTTTTAACAGCTACAGAGTTATACTTTGGTCTGAGGAATACTGCAGCGATGAAATCCCCAAATGCTTAACCAGAAACAAATGTGTATTTACTTGGCAACCCGAACATAGTTGCGCGACAATAGATCTTGTCTGTTTTAATTTTTTTATGTTTTTGTCCCCCAAGGGTTAGGTATTCAAGGGTTCTACAGACAAGGGTTTGCTCTGTGCTATAGTTCTCTGATATATGTGCGGGGTCCAATAGTAGTACTCGGCCCAATATCTCAGGGCACTAACTAAGGAGGATAGAACATACCCTTAGCTGTAGTACTCGACTACCCAGGTACTAGAGAGTATCTTCCTGAGTGTTGTTCTCGGTGGCACTATAGCATTCAGGTGAACAATCGGTTTATCTAAAGAGGGCTTCAGGAAATCTAAGGTGATCCATACACAGGTGCTTTCTGATGCGCTACCACTCGAAGGGATACCAACAGGGGTTATAATGGTGGCCAACAGATGTGTGCTTAAGAACCACTTGTATTTCCTGTGTGTATGAATCCCTCAACCACGGGTTTACTTGTGTAATGATAGATCTATGTGGCTTAAAGATGCCAGAATACGTCTCTACTCTGAAAAAAAAATTCCCACAATTTCTACCAAGGAAAGTGCTCTGATACCACTTGTAATATACCAGATATAAAAAGTATGCAGAAAATAAATAAAATGCTAGAAATGGTAGAATAACAGTAATATAACTAGCATAATATCCACAATAACACATAAATGATATAACAACAAGAGAAATAACACTTTGATTCAGAAAGCAATGTTGACGGGCCTCTTTGAGGGGGCAACCTTCAGTCAGGCAATGCTCTGTTACAATAATCTCCAAGATAGGGTTTTCATACCCTCGACCCTTATTTATACTAAATATGTCTATCAAGAGAAGCATTTAGAGGAAGATCCTTCTAGAAGTGGAATCTTCTATTAGATCTTCTTACATCCACCTTATTCTATTTTATTGAAATTCCTTATTCATATTGACCTTTATTACATCCAAATATATTTCTCTACCTATGTGCGGGTTAGGACCCTATTAGGACCATACAATGTACCTTTTTGCTCACAATTTTTGCTACCTTTACACCCTTGTTTCACTCACATTTAAACTTATATTATCACCTTACCTTATCTCTCCAAAGGTATACAACGTCTCTTCTCTCTTTACTATATGTTTAATCTATTTTGCATATAATTTTACATTACTCTCGTACTTAACCATTGATCAGAAATATATAAGTGTTGAAATAGTTCGAACTGCAGATTAGCATTGAAGCCTGTTGCTGAAACAGTCAAAGAACGCAATCCTGTGGCTAAAAGTCCATGGTCTACAATGTTGAAACAACAACTCACACAAGAAGAAGTTGTTACACTCTCCATGGACTACGATACTGAAACAACAACTCACACTCTCCATGGACTATGATGCTGAAACAACAACTCACACTCTCCGTGGTCTACGATGCTGAAACAACAACTCATACAGAAGAAGCTGTTACACTCTCCGTGGACTACAATGCTAAAACAACAACTCACACTCTCCGTGGTCTACGATGTTGAAACAGTAATTCACACAAAGCTGTTACAATGACCACAATAGTCGCACCTTGAGCCAGAATTAACCATCGCTGCTGCGTGAGGCTACGTTGCTGAAACAGTCAAAATGAAAATCCCGTTGTTGAAACAGCCCATAATTTGCGATGCTGAAACAACATACAACAACGGTAAAGAGGTTAAATAAAGAAGCTGTTACTCCAGCCGCAACAACAACACCTCACTCAACACCTTTTCAACTATTGTAATAACATTCTGTTATGGGAGACTAGGATGTCCTATCCCAGTATAGATATTTGATCTGACTAAGAATAAGACTCAGATGTACACATGTAATTTGATGATCAAATTGTATCGAGGGGATTCTCCTCTTTAAATAAGAGGAAATCATCATTAGAGAGAATCTTCTTTTTGGCTAAGAAAGGATTTATAGAGAAGGACATGTTTTATTTCAGACATTGTAATATGATACAGTTGACAGATGAATAAAAGATTGTTCTGAGCATTTCTCTCTAGTTCCGTTCATTTCATGGGAATCTTGTGAGAAGGGAGGGCCCACCTTCTTCACAAGATTCACCCATTAGCTTTGTAGTGTGTTAGTGTTATTCTTGTTCATGCCTTGATTAAATTCTGTTTTGCTGAAACACTACTTTACTGAACTCTGTTTTGCTGAAACACTACTTTACTAAACTCTGTCTTGCTGAAACTCTACTTTACTGATTATTACATTGTTTTCATATGATTCATGCTTGGTTTGGTGAATTTATGAAGGAGTGATAATTAGGGACAAGTGCTGAAGATTCCTGCTTGGGGAATATGGTCATGTTCCCTATTAAGAGATAGTTAGCCTTCATTGTGTGTCAATTATTTCAATTAGTAATGAGTTCATGAAAGTGTGCTAATCGGAAATAGGTGCTGAAGATTACTGTTTGGGGAATAGGGTCCTATTCTCTATTAAGAGGTAGTTAGTATTCAGTGTGTGTTAATTATTTCAATTAGCAATGAGTTCATAAAAGTGTGGTGATCGGAAACAGGTGCTGAAAATTCCTGCTTTGGGAATAGGGTCATGTTCTCTGGTTACAGAATAGTTGGTCTTTCCTTTTGCAGTGTCCTGAAAGATTTCTTTTCTAGGTTGTTATTTTCTTAATGTAATACATGATTCTTTGGACAACTATTTCTTTAAACATTGAACTCTGCAATAGGTAGATTGTTTTCCTGTAATTCAAGTTAGAACTTCAATTTGTTCAAGGCAAAGTGTGATTAATATGTTTTTACTACAACTCTAGGTTGCTTTTGAGATTGAGNTTTCATATGATTCATGCTTGGTTTGGTGAATTTATGAAGGAGTGATAATTAGGGACAGGTGTTGAAGATTCCTGCTTGGGGAATATGGTCATGTTCCCTATTAAGAGATAGTTAGCCTTCATTGTGTGTCAATTATTTCAATTAGTAATGAGTTCATGAAAGTGTGCTAATCGGAAACAGGTGTTGAAGATTACTGTTTGGGGAATAGGGTCCTATTCTCTATTAAGAGGTAGTTAGTATTCAGTGTGTGTTAATCATTTCAATTAGCAATGAGTTCATAAAAGTGTGGTGATCAGAAACAGGTGCTGAAAATTCCTGCTTTGGGAATAGGGTCATGTTCTCTGGTTACAGAATAGTTGGTCTTTCCTTTTGCAGTGTCCTGAAAGATTTCTTTTCTAGGTTGTTATTTTCTTAATGTAATACATGATTCTTTGGACAATTATTTCTTTAAACATTGAACTCTGCAATAGGTAGATTGTTTTCCTGTAATTCAAGTTAGAACTTCAATTTGTTCAAGGCAAAGTGTGATTAATATGTTTTTACTACAACTCTAGGTTGCTTTTGAGATTGAGCATATATAGTACATGATTAATTTTGAAATAAATAGACTTACCTGGGTTGACAATTTATGTAGCACTTGATTGTTTAGTTAAATAAGCAATTATAGTGACCAACATTTTGGCACCGTTGCCGGGGAAGGTAATTATAGATTTCAAAAGCACTTATGATTTTTCAGGTACAAAGATTGCATGAGAGGACATGGAGACCCCAAAGACACCGACCCTACAGGTGGCAGGGGCAGAGGAACGGGAGGAATAAAGACTTACATAGACGAGATCATATCAAAATCTGAATCTGTTTCTCCTCAATGACCAAACTCTCGGAAACCGAAGTCCCAACCTTCCTTTCAAGCAAACTTTGAAATGGGGAAAGAGGTTTGGAGTCCTGAGATAATCGAGAAACCAGCAGGAAATATTGAGGATAGAGCAAGCGCAGCAGGGGAGAAAACATAAGAAAACATGGATGAGTATAATGAAGAATTGCATCATGAAGAACAGGCAGGTCCTGAAAGAGAGGTAAATGATGAAAAATCTTTCTCCACATTAGGATTTCCTATTGGTGATCTTCCTAGAGCGGTAGCTCCCATGAAGAACATTCCACTCTCAACACTACCTAACTTTCATGGTTTGTCTTCAGAGGATCTTGATGAGTTCCTTTTTGAGTTTGATATATTATGCAGAAGTTATGATTACATCTCCAATGCTCAAAATTAAAGTTATTTCCAGCAACATTGAAAGGAAATGCACTAAGATGGTTCATGAGTCTTGGAGGCCATGTAATCACAACATGGGATCAAATGAAACAGAAATTCCTGAATAAATACCAGGACTATTGCCGAACAAGAGAAAAAAGGGAAGAACTATTTAAGATGATACAGAAAGAGGATGAAAATCTGGAGGACTTTGTAGAAAGGCTACAGTATAATCTACAAAGATCCAGTCATCCCAATGTAAGTAAAGATATTCTTAAAACTATATTATTAAAAGGAGTAAGAGATGACTGTCTAGACATGCTGAATATGCTTGGAAAAGGGGACATATCTAAGGAATCATACAATGAAATTGTTAACCTGTGTAAAAGATGTTGAAGAGGAGCTTCAAGAAATAGATCAAATAGCAGGGACACCACATTTTCAAGAGTCCAAAAATCAGTCAGTGGGGGAGCAACAAGGGCCGAAATAGGTAATTTACTTGAAGGTTTTAAAACTGAAATGTTAAGCTCTTTTTCTTCACAAATTGACACCCTATAGATTCAAAAGAAGCAAGCAGAAGCAGAAGAAACTCTGTCCATATTTTGTTCTAAATGCAGAGACAAGCACCCACAAAGGGAATGTCCATTGGACAAAAAGCCAATATGCACCATCTGTGATAAAGATCATGAAACTCAACAATGTCCTTCTCTACCAGGAATCAAGGCAGCTGTTGTGGAGTATTCTACCCTACGGACTAATAAGCTAGGGCTCTAAGCTTATACGCAGATCATGACCCTCAAGACTTAACTTTTAACCTTC
>JASDQU010393754.1:0-10904 GCA_032191745.1 Picea mariana | reverse complement strand
CTCCACTTTTTCTTATGCATTAAACTTCTTCTTAAACAACCATTTTCTACCAACAAATTTTCTTCCAGTTGGCAACTCAACTATATCCCATGCCTCATTCTTATCCAAGGCATCCATTTCTTCAACCATGGCCTTCTTCCAGAGTTTACTAACCTCTGAATTCACTGCTTCCCTGACAGTTCTTAGATCATCATCAATAATAGATAAAGAAAAATTAGAATGAAAATCAGGTGGACTATACCTTTCTAGTTGCCTTCTTTCCCTCACTGATCTCCTCAATACATGGGTATGAGGTTATTCTTCTTCTTCTTCATCTTCTTCAGATGATTCAGATTTTGCATCATCCAATTCCAACTCTATTTTCTCAGGTTCTTCTGGCCTTGGTAGGAATTCTTGTTTGGAAACATCTTTTACCTCTCTGAAAACAACATCTCGACTGTAAACATTCTTCTTGGTTTCTGGGTTCCAAAGCTTATAACCTTTCACACCATCTTTATAGCCAATAAAGATACACTTTTCAACCTTTTTATCCAGCTTAATCCTATTTTCCTTTGGAACATGTACATAAGAATCAAAACCAAATGCTCTAAGATGTTGAAGAGAGGGTTTCTTTCCAGTCCATACCTCGTGTGGAGTTTTATCATCCAACGCTGATGAAGGTGATTGATTGACCATGTAACATGTTGTACCCACTACCTCTACCTAGAATTCTTGTCCTAACTCGACACCGCTAAGCATGCTCCTTGCTTTTTCTAACAATGTCCTATTCATCCTTTCTGCAACTCCATTCTACTGAGGTGTGTATGGAGTATTCTTCTGCCTTTCTATACCACATTTCTTACAGAATTATTCGAATTCAATTCATTTTCGCATAATTCTCCACCATTATCTGTCCTCAATACCTTTATTTTCTTCTCTATCTTATTTTCTACCAGAGCCTTAAACTCTTTAAGTTTATCAAATACCTCAAATTTCTTTCTAAGAAAATAAATCCATGTGTTCCTTTAGAAATCATCTATGAATGAAACATAATACACAGATTTACCTAGGGATGGAACAGGAACAGGTCCAAACACATCACTATGTATCAACTCTAAGATCCTCTTTGCTCTTATAGCATCAGATGGGAATCTTACTCGATTATGTTTACCATATATGCAATGTTCACATAAATCAAAAGCCAGAGTGCAATTAGACATACCTTCAACCATACCTTTACCGTGTAGTGTTTGAAGGCCCTTTTCTTCAATATGCCCCAGTCTTTGATGCCACAATGTGGTCTTCTTTTCTGGGACAATATTGGTCTTGTCTCCTTCATTTCTCTACTCAGGGACAACATAACTGTTACACCCATTAGTATAAGTGTTTCCCAACAACTTGTACAGATTTCCACACCGAACTCCCCTCATCAACACCATTTATCCTCATACCATCTTGCAAGTGCCCTTTCCAAATACAGTATCCACTCCTGCATCATCCAACTTGATTACAAATATTAGGCTCCTGGCTAGTTTTGGAATGTGCAGAACCCCAGGGAGAGTTCTAATCCTTCCATATTTTAGTAGCAACTTAACCCTTCCACATCCCATGATTTTGGTTGTTGAGTCATCTCCTAGGAATACATCACCACCATCGTATTTTTCATATTTAGAGAACCACTCCCTATGAGGGATCATATGGTATGATGCAACTGAGTCAATCAACCATACATCATGGTTTGCATTCGTACCTGTAGATTCTAGGTAAACATCACCTCCTTCTTCGGTGGAGGCTTTCACCTCTATGGAAGAGGTACTATCAGATCCCTTTGGTTTATCAGCCTTCTTAGACTTGCAATATTTCTTATAATGCCATGTTTTACCACACTTCCAACATTTCCTCAAATATTTTCCTGGAGACTTAGATATACCTATAGATTTAGATCTCCCCCTTGAAGACTTACCAGGATTCCTATCTTAGGTATGACCTCTTACAGATAAAGAATTTGTGATATGATCATCCATGTTTTTCCGCCTCATCTCTTCAGATAGCAAGGATGCAACTACATCCTCATACTTCAATGTAGATTGAGTGGTACTACCAATTGCTACAACCATATTATCCCAAGAGTCTGGCAAATAAAATAATAAAGTAATACACTTATCTTCTAGACAAGTTGGCTTACCAGAGTATTAAAGGTATTTAGATGTTCTGTCACAGAATCTCCATATTCCATCCTAAGATGATACAACTTCTTTCGAAGAAACAACTTGTTTTCTAGGGACTTTGATTGATACAAATTCCCTAACTTATCCAATAGTTCCTTGGTTATAGATTCTCCCGAGACGTTAAACAACACCAAATCTTCTAGGCAGAGTCAAATAGTACTCCTTACTCTTATGTCCAACTTCTCCCAATCTTCCTTCAACATACCAGTAGGTGGTGTACTAGTAGTTTGTGTACTAGTAGGTTGTGTACCAGTCGATTGTGTGCCAGTAGGATGCATACCAGTAGGCTGTGAACCAAGATCCACAACGATCCATTGTTATTTTTCTATAAGAAGGTCCTCCATCTTGAGCTTCCATAGCTCAATTTTTTTACCGTTGAACTTCTCTATCTCGATTCTAGAAGAGCTTGCCATTCCTCTTTATACACTCTAATCTCCATTGCAAAAGATCCCACTAAACCTAGGTTTATCACATACCCAAGATAAACTTGATCTATCAAGACTGAGCCAAACCCTCAACAACAAAGGCATCCCTATGAAGCCAAAAACGAGCTCTGATACCGCATGTAATTTTTAAACCTGTGAAGTAAAGCAATGCATATATATTCTTAAGAAAAACAAAAATTAATCAATGGATCATACACATAGTACACAAAGATTTATACCGGAAACCCTTAACTGGGAGAAAACCTTTCAACGCTTCAATGTATTAATTTCACCATTCACCATACAATATAAATACAATGTTTTTAGGTATTCCGTAGATACCAAAACTCTAATCCATTAATCCAGGATTAATTTAGAAAACCGCTAAAAATAGCAAAATCTGCTAAAATAGCAAAAATGCCCCAAAAAAAAAAAATTAGGGCGTTGCCCCGAATGTTGCACATAACCAGGGGGGGCATACCTTGCCTCCCCTGGGACCCCCCTAGGAAGCTCCTAGCGCACATGCAAGAATGTAACACATACCCAACAAATTCAACCATGAAAACTATTTCTAGGTTATTCTTCATGTCTCTAGCTTTCCAATGAGCTCCCATTTTCTCAATTTTAACATTGGGATCAAAAGTTATGGCCTCCAAAAGATAGGAACTATGGATGATTTTAGGGGCTAAATTTTGCTCATGGGCTAATTTTCCATGGTTTTTCCAAAAACGAGATTCGTGCTTTTAAAAATGATTCGCCCAAATTCTATAGGATAAAATTATTTTCCCTCAAAAATTGCCAAAATTTTATAAAACCTATATAAAATACTTATAAATTTGAATATTTTTAAAAAATATCGCCAAACATTTATAGTTGACATATGAAGGATTAGTAATATTCGCCAAGGTTTCTACATTTTAAAGAAATAAGTGATGCAAAAAAATAGGAGAGGAGTGTAACACTTGATAAATATTAGTAAAAATAAATAGGAGAGTGTAACACTTGGTAAATATTAGTAAACATAGCTTGGAAAATAAACTAAGTGTTGAAATAGTTGTGTAGAGAAATGTGTGGAGAATCTATGCACAATACAAGTCATGAAAATTGACTAAGTGTGAAAGTGTTGATTAAAGTTAAAAGTAAAAGTGACTAAGTATGTAGAGTGAAGTAAGGAGTGCATAAGACGAGCCAATGTGGATAGATTGAAAATGGAGTGCACATGACGAGCCAATGTGGATAGATCAAAAATGGAAAATTATTAGGTATGGAAATGGAGTGTGGAGTGTGAATATGACTAAGGAAAGTAATGAGAGAGTAAGAAAATTGACAAAGTATGAGAGTAAGGGGTACAATTTGAGGAATGCAGAGGACTAAATGGAGGTTGCAAAAGGATGGTATATTCTGAGGAATGAGATTGTCGGGTTCTCCACATGGGATTTAACTCATAAATTGGCTAAGTATGGAACAATAGTATAGACAGGACGTGGTAAATGACTAAGTGTTGGGGTATTTCAGAAGATGGAGATAATTGACAATATCTTGGGCATATGACCTCTATTTTTTATTTCGTAAAATGTTTGATGAAGATGAAACATAGGGATATTCAATGAGAATATGGACAAATAAATTTCATTCTTTTTAGTGTACTTTTATTTTCTTCTAATTTGTTCAAAAGATAAACCATCCCCACATTTTGTGAAGAAGAACTCAATAATGAAAATGATTCTGAATTATTAAAACTTGTTGGGTCTTCATGATCAATAGGTGGAGATTATTTGGTACTTTCCAAATTTGAAAATTTTGGTCTCCATTTGAAAGAGGCATAGGTTCAAATATGCACCCCAATCACCTAGTTGACGGGTGTCAGGAAAACACATCAATAGAGATTCGTACATGTATCTCATGATCTTACTGTGCAGGTTGTATGGAGAAAAGGATTGCTCCCAGTTTATGGAAGCATGGATTCCATTAGCTTACACCATATCCATGCAAGGGAAAAGGTTCAATTGGGAAGCCATAATCTCCAAGCAACTCAGCTACAAAATTGAATGGGACCAGAACCCCAAGCCAGGTGTAGTATCCTTATTTCACATGGCTTCATTTTTTTTGACATATTATGTGAAAGGAATGCTTTCCCTGGATTTTCCTTTAGCAGGAAAATATCAAAGCCTCTTGTGCATGTTTATTTAATCATTTTATGGGATAATAATTAAAAGAGGTCACACTCTTTAATATGTGATTTCTTTATAGCACACTTGTACACCCTCATCTTTAGGAAATAATGCCCCAAATTTTCCAAACAAGCTAAGAAAATTATTGGATATGTTGGAACTTGGTATTTTGAAGAGAATCACACATATGTTTGAATCTATAGAGAAACTTGTACACCCCACCTCTTGTCATCCTATGTCTCAGATAGGTTGGTGATTGGTGAAATATGCTATCAATTAATTATTCATGGTTTCGACACTAATTTGGTGAAGGAGAATAAGAGAATATTCATAACCTACAACTTTCAAATTAGGTACTATTTTGTTAGGGATACCAAACATGCCAAGCAAGAAGGATAAATACAACTATAATATATATTCAGGACTAGTAATTTTAGGAGGCATGGTCCCAAAGGTTTAATAATCAAACATCTTGAACATGTATCAAATAGTTATCCCTATGCACATGAGAAGTGGAATGAATATCTCTTCATGGATAATGCATGATATTAGCAAGAGGTAGAAAAAAGAAAGGTCAATCCAAATGCAAATGTTTTTGTCTCCTTGTCATCAGAGGAGAAAATGAAGATCATAAGTCAAGGAAATGCTTCAAAGCAAGGAAGTAGAGGAAGCAAGGATAATGGAATAACATGAGAAAAAATATATGCAAGAAGAACAAGATAAGATTTTGCAAGAACAAGAGCTTCAAAGGAAGACCTAGGAAGAACTTAAGAGTAACCAAGAAGAAGATATTTCTCAAGAATCACTCACCAAAAAAAGAAGAGAGGCATGGTAAAAAATATTTGTTATAGCAGAGGATTAAAGAAAATGAAGAAAAATATAGGAAGGATTTGAAGGAACATAAAAGAGTAGTGGAAGAATTGGCGGAGCAGTAAAAGAAAGCTTATATTGAGTGGGAATAGAAGGAATAGCTTGAGAAAGTAGAAAGGTGAAAAGAGGAAAAAATAAATATGGAACAAGAAAAGACTCAAATAACTCCGAAAACTACTAATGTAATTGATATAAAAAAGGATGAATAATAATCAATGAAGACATATGTTCCCATAACTGATGAAAGCTAACCTGCCACTGAAATTCTTATTGAATACTTGCTTGAACAAAAGGCTATGCAAGAAAATGAAGGGGATACCATGTAGGATACTCATGACCAAGGAGGAAATATCATAGGATCGGTTGATGGTCAGGATGAGGATCACAATGACATTCCAACTAAGGGAATCGTTGATCCCAAGGACTCTAAATAAGCTTCAAAACCTCATGATACCCATCAAACCCAGTTAGCTAGGAAAGGTCAGGATACTCAAGACACTAAAGATGCAATATTGAAGCATCATGAAGAAGAGGAAAACCCCTCTACATAGGAACAAATTTTGCAACAAACTCAATTAGTTTGGAAGAATCAAGAAACCCAAACATCAAAAAAAAATCAAGAAACTTAATGAAGTGAGAAAAATTAGGAGAATATGATGGAACAATTCCATACTCCTCACAGTTTGAAGAATATATTATCTTGGGGAGATCAACCCATACCCAAACCAGTAAATGAAGTTGTTGATTTGGATTATATTGCATATGATCACAAGAGTAATTATATCGTCAGAATAACATAGAGGAAAACAAATCTCACTATGGATAGTATCATATTCAATACCTCTAAATAAGTCATACTTGATGCAAAAAGAGCTTGGATAAGTGAGTTGGTCTCAGCAGGAATTTCCATTTATCACACCTTGTTAGACAAGGCTATGGAAGAAGAAAAAGAGATAGAATATGCAAGGAAAGAATTAGCATCACTCCGACATCAAGTTTAGTATTATCGGGAATTCGGAGGTGCTTTAATCTTGTCAAGGACTTCCTTGAAGAACATGATAATCACTAGCATATTCAAGCCACCTTTCTAAAAAAGGTGGTTGAATTTTAGGAGGAAACCCTATTGTTGTCTATAAGACATAAAGAAGTTCTCAGGTGAAGTGAAACAGGTGTCAAGGATTTGAACTAGGTGGAATTCATCAAAGAAATTCAGAAGGACCAAGGAGAAGAATACCATGGAATTGATATTTTAATGGTTGATAGTATAGCTAGGATGCACTCAATATTGAAGCACTAGGAAGATATCATGAAGGATCCAAGGAATCATATGGTAGAGGAATGATCCAATTGTAATAGAATGTGGAATAAGATGAATTGATCAGTTCGAACTCCAGCTGCCAATGTTCATATCGCCTGAATATTTTCGTCCAATTAAAGAGGTATCGATAGATTTTAAGTGAACCACCGATGGGTATTAGGTAGAAGACAAAAAGATAATTGTAGTTGAATGCGACCATATACATATATTTTTGGTGGGAGAAATCAAATATGTTGAGATACTAGAGCAATCGATGCCCAAATAGAGAGTTACACTTGGCAATATAAAGAAGGAAAATAAAACTTGAGTATCCCAATGGATCAACACAGGTTTCCCTACAACCATAGATGTGTCGGTTTGTACTCACAATGGGCCACATATATCCACAAGCATGCAAGTATTGATACTCCCAGATCACATAAGTTATCTTGACTCACTTATAGTTAAGAGATCCTTAGTTTCTTATTTTTTCTAAATATACTATTTTGGGAAAATTGTGATGAAATAAATAAAGGGATCGACCTCTAAAGCATATATTGACTCATAAATTCATCACCTACTATGAAATCCTACAAATTATTGCAAATTTTGTATACATTTATTATGAAATAATAAATAGGTGGGGTCCCTTAAGAGAAAACACACTAAGTGACTATTTTCAAGCATAACATTTCCCTCAGCAAGTTTGCATACCACCATATCAATTGTGATTTCATTTTATTTGTGATGATTCAAAGTAATGGTATATTGATTATGTTCCATGGTGTTTATCAATACACATGTTTGGGTGATGCAAAATACTTGTTTTCATTTGAATATGATGTATGCTAGTTTTACAAAAGCATAAGGTCATGGTAACTTTGTTCACTTCTCATTGGTATGCAACATTAATATGGCACTCATCAATTGAGTTTGCAAGCAGTTGGTTCTTATCCTATGATTATATGCACAATGAAAATCAGAGTCATTTATTATGTTATGGCATTCAATTGCATATTTATCAAAATTTGAGATATATAAACATTCAAAAGCTTATATGGTTTATGTGATTTGATTTGATTTGAGTTTGATATATGTTATTTTTCATATGGAAAATAAAAATACAATCAATACATGGAAAGGGTCCAAAGTTTGGTTTAATAACTCCATGACACAACATTTGGAATATATGTGAAATAGTCATTTTGTGCAAGGCATATAATTTTTACATATGGTATATCATACACAAAGGTATGAACCATGGCCTATTCATATGGATATTAGAATTGATATGACATGTTGGAGGTAGAATTTAATCGAAAAGGTGTAGACCTCGAGGTTGACATAGTAGGTATGCATTGACATATATGAGTTTTATATGGTATCGAGTTTGACATAACATACGGTATAAGGCTATGAGGATTTATGTGATATATGGTATCACTTGTTTCAAGCTAGCATAGCGTATAACATCAGTTTCAAGGTTTATTTGGTTTAATGTTGATGCAATGTGTTGAGTTGAAATTATGCATATGGTATGAAGTTAAATTTTGACGTGATCAAGATGGCCATGAATTGAAAGGAAAGGACATGGGAATATGCTCCATAGTCTTGCATTTTACCATCCTTTGTTGCTTGTGGTTTTGTCATTCCATTTCTCATTTTGGTCTGTAGAGATCTTGAGCTTGACTTTGGGAAACCCGCTCTTGGTGGTTGCAGCAATTGTTTTGGCCTCAATGTACTTATATATAAGAAATATTTGGCAAGCTATGTACTCACGAGTTTATGAATCATATTATACATGATTTTTGCAAGTGAATGAGTTAGCAATGGTTGTGGTTTTGATTGGTATTGAGTGTGTATTTCCTCTTCCCTTCTTTTTCGCTCATATAATGGAAATATTGTGAATGTTGCTTGAGAATTTCTATTTGCAAAGGAAAGAAAATGGTTTTGTTTCTTCCCTCTATTGAATGCATTCTTCTCTCAATTCATTCTCTCTTTCCATTTCCTTGAATATTTATTAGCCACGTCTCTTGAAATGAAATGATTTGAACCCATTTTTGGTAAAAGATTATGAGTTTCGACCTGGGTTCTATTTTTGTATAGTCTCTCTATAGTAAATATGCTCAGCCTTCAAAAAATATTTATTTTATTGAGTATAGTTGTGGTTTCAACCCATGTTGGCTATATGGATATGGGTTGTGGTTGAACCCACGTCTCCATATTGGATAAATGCTAAAGTTTATTTTTAACCTTGAATAATCATACAATATTTTTGCTTTTGAAAATTATGTGACTAGAGTTGAAGTTATTTTAATTTTGTTGAGTCTGAGTCTAAGGTTGAACTAAATTCAGACCCATGCAATGGATGATTGATTAAGTTTTGAATATGAACAAGGTTCATTCACTATAGAAAATATTATATAACCAACAATGTATTACTCGAACTCAATTTTATTTTATGATGAGTTTGTATTCGGGTTCAAATCTTGGTTTGTAAGTATTTGTTTTAGCATGACACATTTGACTATGGTATTGGGTTTGAATATTAGTCACCCAAAATATTGGTTACAAAGCTACATGTGGTTCTATGGAAACCATTCATGCTGACCATATTCCTTCTCGTTTTTGAAATGTCTTGATCTCACAGTTTTGGCAGAGTTTTGACTTGATTTTTGTTTTTGCATTTATTATAAAGACACACACAACATGTTCTCAACCTTACCTTGTTCTTCGATGAGGCCATATGCCCATTGTTTCTTCTGCTGGAAATAACACTAGTGTTAGGATATTTAGACACTTAGGAGTTAGTAAGATCTACTTGGTCTATTGTGTCGTTAGGTAAAAGTGTGTTTTCTAGTGTGTTTCTTTAGTATGCACTAGTATGCATTTGTAGTTAGGAAATCCGACGATCACGATATGTTCTCGACATAGAGTGATTCGACGGTTCATACTCTCTTCAATCTTAATGGCCATTGATCCGTGGCTTAACACTCGATTGGTCCATGATATCTATTTAAAGAGAATGGAGGGTCATTTGCCGATGATCGATTGTGAGAAACTCTCTTGTAAAATATCTTTGTAATCTTTTTCTTTGCATTAATAAACTGTTCCAAGCGGTCGTGTTGGCTGGGGCCGTGGATGTTTCCCCGTAGGGATTTTACCACGTGAAAACATCGGTGTGTTGATATTTGATCTAGTTATGTGAGTGGTTACTGAAGTTGTTCATCCTCTATTGGAATACCTGTGTTTTTGAACATGGTATCAGAGCCTGTTTGAATACTCACTCCTGTTGAAGGTCAAGATCGTGAAGCCGAGTTGCCTCATCTCCACTTTCTGTCATTTTCATACATTTTTGGGTTGAGAGGATTGTTCCATTGCGTCCGGAGCGCTCATTTCAGTCAAGAACATTTTTCTTTTCACTCGAAAAGGTTTCCGTTTTCCCAAGATACGACCATTACAGTCAGATCCAGAGGTATAAAGCTTAAATACGTATTTTTTTAAATTTTTGCAGAGTAGTATTTTGGTTTTATTTATTTCCGGGTTGCTACTCTTTTAGATCTGTGTATGCTCTTTGCCCCGCGCCCTGTGCGATCTCAGAAAATCAGAAACAGATAGGAAAAGGTGCATCTTTCGGGTAAGCTAACCGAGATCTAACCCTTGTTGTCATCTAGAAGCGAAATTTTTTTCTTGTGTGAAAAGAGTTTTTTTTCAGCACGCTCTCCAATGCCGTCTTCAACAACAACAACAACAAAAACACTCCTTCTGAACATTACAATATGTTTTGCTAGATCATTTGGTTAAAATTTGCCTTATTAAGTAAGAGGTCTTGAGTTCAAGTCTCTCTTTTGTTACCTTTTTTGAAAAAGTTCATGCTAAAATTGTAAAGTGTATTTCACTTCAAGTATAAAAGTGAATCACTATAAGTAGCTTT